>JAMWET010007398.1:0-19106 GCA_024036415.1 Prochilodus magdalenae | reverse complement strand
TACTCCACAAAACGATTTAATGAGTAAACTTACCAGGTGTAAACGATCCACTGGGTTGGTAGTGATCCATTTTCGCTGCTGAGAGAAAAAACAGAAGTTTAGATGTAAACGCAGATTAACACACCGAGTCTCATCAGAGTTTCTTCATGATAAATATAAATCTCACATTTCTCGCCGTTTCTGTTTTGGTTTCTGAGCTTCGGAATTGTGTTGCCACGGTGATGTTCTAAACGTCATAATGCGCCATAAAGAACATATAGACATTTTACTGTAGATCATCGTGATGATACAGCGGCAGATTGTTCACCTGATAAAACCATTTTATGTCTTAAATTCTCTCATATTCAACAGCACAACTACACAAAGTGCTCATTACAGTACAGAGGTGATGAAGGGCTGAACTGTAACTGCATAGCGCCCCCTGCTGAGCGCTTTATTGAAGCAGAAAAACTGGCGTTACGACTTGTGTCCGACAGGTGGCGATGTATATTGATTTTCCTTCTCAAGACTACCATATACTCTTTCTGATTGTGAAATCATGCATGGATAGATGAATGGTTTCTTAATAAATCCAACTAGTAGAGAATTCGCACATGACTTTATACTGCCACTGTTTATATGGCATTAACTGAATATGCTTTATCCTCTAGATGCGACATACCGTTTTTTTACATCACTCAGCAATAAAAATACTGTACATTTAAATACACCAGTACAAACTGAAATATGCAGAGTCTGATGGAAATCATGTGCACCCTTTTTACGTACTTACAAGTGACACTATCATGCCTCCACCACTGCATCAGTATCACTACAGTGCTGGAAATGATCCATTACCCAAATAATACCTGCTCTGTGGTGGTTTTATAGGCGGACCTTACCACTGAAAAACAGGGTGTGTGAATGTATAAATAAATATATTAAATATTTAATATTTTTATATTTGTATATGTGCATATATTGTGCTAACATCCTGCAGTGTGATTTCTGGGTTGTTATGCCCTCTGTTTGGTTGAATGGTTTACCCTGTCTCAGAGAATTGTCATGTAGGGACCCCCATCTTTTGGCGATATTTGAGTGCACATGTGCACCATCCTGGGGAGACAGCTGGGGATAATCAACTTCTGTTCTTTTTTCACTCTACTCTAGCAATGGTAACCACTGAGCCAAAGAGGCCTGTGAAGTCCACAGGTATGCTCAGCAAATGTGTGGAATTCTGGGTGCACTGGAAGTGGGATGCCACCGAGGTGGGGGCTCCACTTGGGACTATAGTTTGAGTGAGCAATTGGATTTCAGGTCCTTCTGTGTTCCCAGTAGCATGTCAAGGGGATTATTTTTTGTCAAAATTCCTGATTAACACACACGTCTTTGAGATGTAAACACTTCCTGTCAGAGTGATTTGATGTGAAGTGATTTATTGTAGAGAAACTTACAGACTCTAAAATCTTTATTGTGGTAGTTAAACCAGCGACCCACGTCTCTAGTGATACAGCCTTGGGTGGTAACTGTAACCAAGACTCGTAAAGTGGATTCAGTGAATATTAAGGTAGCTTTCATTCCCATTCCACCTTAAAAATGTAACAGTCACATTCAGATGAGTGGACTGGCGCTGCGTGTCCATAAGTTAGCTCGGCTTTGTGAAGATACCAAGGCAATGGATGGAAGTGACAAACATGCTCCTATGCCCGCTGTGGCAGTGCTGGCCTACAGTGATTAGATCTGGGTTTATAAGATTGCTGTGTTGTTTTTCCTCGTATTCACACACCAGCTGTTTGGTGTAACTGTCATGTCTAGGGTTGCCACCTTTCAGAAATGAAAGCACTCTGGACCATGACCACCCCCATGCGGGGCGCCCTCAACAGTGGCATGTTTTATTTTGTACCAGTGTTTTTAGTAAAGGGGTGATCAAGGAAGCAATTAGTCATACTTAAAGCTTGAAGTGCTTCATTACCAATGGACACATTCTCTTACAAAGTGCTATTAATTATCCTTTACCAAATGGTGCTCCATACCTCCAGTACAGTTCTAGAAACATATAAAAGAAATCCCACAAGCAGTCGTAAGTACATTTGCATTTCATATATGATGCAACAACCTCAAATCATCACATTGGAGCAAAATCTAAAATGTTATGCTCTGGATGACACACTCTTTGCTGCAGGCTGTTTGAAATGTTTAGTGCTTGATCTGTGCTCACTATCGTTGTGTTTCTTCAGGCAGTGCTGTCTGTTTTGAATTAATGAATTAAGATAGATAGACAGAGATAGATGGATACTTTATTGATCCCAGAGGGAAATTCAAGGCATCCAGTAGCAGATATACAAACTACACAGAAGTAACAAGAGAAGCACAAGATAGAGTTGTACAGATAGAGACAGAGATACAATATAAAGTATGAAAGTATAAAAACAGAGTCCTTCGTGTCTGTGTAAAGTGTAAAGTATAAATGGAGGTAGTAGTATACCATTTGCTGAGCAAATTAAGAAGATGGCTAATGTCAGTCATACAGACAGTGCAAGTACGCAGTAATATAAATGATTTAGCAGTGCAAAATGTGTAAACAGTACAGAACAGGGTAGAATAATACAATATAAATAGATATAGGGCATTTAGGAGGGAGTGTGTGCAGAGATGGGGGAGTGTCCATTGGAGTGACCGGAATGGAAGACTGTCCCAGACATTTTCATTTGCTGAACTGAGAGGAGTTGAACAGTCTTATTGCCTGAGGGACAAAAGACTTCCTGAGTCTGTCTGTGGAGCAGGACTGGGACAGCAGTCTGCCACTGAATGAGCTCCTCTGCCTGATGATCGTGCTGTGCAGAGGATGGTGAACATTGTCCATGATGTTCAGCAGCTTGTTAAGGGCTCTCCTCTCTGCCAGTGATGTTAAGGACTCCAGCTCTAGTCCCAGCACAGAACTAGCTTTCCTCACCAGCCTGTCGCATCGTCCAGCATCCCTCCTGCTGATACTGCCTCCCCAACACACTACAGCATAAAAGAGGACGCTGGACACCACAGACTGGTAGAACATCAGCAGGAGTTTCTGGCAGATCCTGAAGGACCTGAGCCTCCTGAGGAAGTACAGTCTGCTCTGTGCTTTCTTGTAGACGGAGTCAGTGTTTACTGACCAGTCCTGCCTCTCGTCCAGGTGCACACCAAGGTATTTGTAAGACCTGACCACCTCCAATTCGAACCCCTTGATGGAGATTGGCTGCTGAGAGGGCCTGGACCTCCTGAAGTCTATACACATCTCCTTGGTTTTGGTGATGTTCAGCTTCAGATGGTTGGTAGTGCACCACTCCACAAAGTCCTCAACCAGGCTTCTGTACTCCCTCTCCTGACCATTACACACACACCCCACGATTGCAGTGTCATCAGAGAACTTCTGCATGTGGCATAACTCCGAGTTGTACTTGAAGTCCGATGTGTACAGGGTGAACAGGACTGGAGAGAGAACAGTCCCCTGTGGTGCTCCTGTGCTGCTGATCACCGTATCAGAGGAGCAGTCCCTGATCCTGACATGTTGTGGTCTCCCGGTGAGGTAGTCAGTGATCCAGGTGACCAGGTGCATGTCCACCTCCATCTTCATCAGCTTGTCTCTCAGTAGTAAGGGCTGAATGGTGTTGAAGGCACTGGAGAAATCGAAGAACATGACCCTCACAGCACCACCCCCCTTGTCCAGATGAGAGTGAGCTCTGTGCAGAAGACATAGGATCTTCCACTCCCACCTTCTCCCGGTACGCAAACTGCAATGGGCCTCAGCATGGTGGACCTGAGATCTGAGGTGGTTCAGCAGCAGTCGCTCCATGGTCTTCATCACGTGAGATGTCAAAGCAACCGGCCTGTAGTCATTCAGCTCCTTCGGGTGTGCCTTTTTGGGAACTGGAATGAGGCAGGTTGTCTTCCACGTGGCAGGAACCCTCCCGAGACATAGACTCAGGTTAAAGACTTGCTGATGGGGCTCCCCCAGTTGTGCAGCACATGCCTTAAGCATTCTGGGGCACACTTTGTCCGGGCCGGCTGCCTTCCTGGGGTGTAGTCTCCTCAGCTGTCTCCTGACTTGGTCTGCCGTGAAGGTTGGGGGACAGTGGGAACTAAGGGAGTTGCTTTGTCTTCCTGCTGATGGTGGTGTTGGTGGTGGTGATGACTGAGATGGTGGAAGTGAGGGTGATGGTGGTGAAGGTGACGGATATGGTGGAGGTGAGGGTGATGGTGGTGAAGACAGGGTGGTGAATGCTGCAGGCGGGTCGGAGGAGGGGGCAGCAGGAGCAGGAGCAGGACAGTCAAACCTGTTGTAGAAGTTGTTAAACTGGTTTGCTCTGTCCACACCCCCATCTACTGAGCTGCCGCTGTTGTTCTTGCAGCCTGTGATGGTTTTCATTGCTCCCCAGACCTCCTTCATGTTGTTGTCTTGCAGCTTCCTTTCCACCTTTCTCCTGTAGGACTCCTTGGCCTCTTTAAGTCGAACCTAGAGTTCCCCCTGTACACGCTTCAGCTCTGTCCAGTTTCTGTCTTTGAACGCCCTCTTCTTTTGGTTGAGGAGGTCCTTGACTTCACTGGTAATCCAGGGTTTGTTGTTTGGAAAAGCAGCGTACAGTCTTTGTGGGAACAGCAACATCCTTTCAGGTTGCGTTGTGTCCTCTTGCAGCACGCTCCAATCAGTGGTATAATAGCAGTCCTTAAGGGCTTATTCTGCTTCCGGAGGCCAAACTCTGAATGAGTGTGTGGTAGTGGGCTGCCTCAGTACCAGTGGTTTATACTGAGGCTGTAGGAAAACCAGGTTGTGCTCTGATTTGCCCAGCGGTGGTAGTGGGGTAGCCCTGTATGCATCCTTCACGTTAGCATACAGCAGGTCAATGGTCCTGTTTTTTTCCGGTGGGACAGTCCACAAACTGGAAAAAGGCAGGCAGGGTGGAGTTCAATGTAACGTGATAAAAGTCACTAGAAATCACATAGAAGGGCTAGAATTAATTTCACATCTCACCATGAGAAGGAGGCATTGCTATACCATGCTGACTGAACAGGCATTTTTAAGTTCTTTGCAACACTCAAGCTGCCATCTAGTGGAGTTGAGAGAAAACACACGTTTCCACTATTAGAAATAGCTATTGTTTCACTTTCTAAGGTTTACCTACCTTATAGGTCCAGATTATAGTCCATCTGTTGTAATGCACAGCGTGTCAGCAATTCTTCATTGGCCATTTTCAGTCTCAGGGCTGCTATTAATCTGATTTTATCTGGGTGATGGATTATTCTGGTCTCAATATGTGTGATGTGTGCAGTGTGGGTATGAGTGCATCAGGTACAGCAGCTTTGCTGGACGTTTCCTGGCGACTTCCTTTAGATCATGAATTTCTATAAAAACAAAATCAAACAAAAACTTTAACTGACCATATGCAGCCATGTAAAATTTAAAAGGAATGCGTCAAAATTAAAATCTGGCCCATTTGGTTTTAAGTTTCATAAACATGAAGATGACTGCTTACAGCATGACGGATGTCAGGCACAAAGAACTGGGCGTGACACTAGCAGAGCTAAAAGTCAAAGGAGCTTTATTGAACAAACTGGAAGCTTTACACAACAACAGAGGATGAGCCAGCAATGCAAAGGGTTAATACCTGGCCATGAGTGGTAGAGACAAGCGGAGGTTGAGAGGCAGGGAGACAAGCAGTCAGGCAGACAGAACCAGAGAGAAACAGCAAAGCGTAGTCAAAAGGACGGAAACAGTCAAAAACCACCGAGGCTAACAAAAGGCTACCAAAACAAAAGTAGAAGTGGAAAAGAGGAGTCGGGAACAAAACAAGCTCAAAACCAGTAAGCAAAGATAGAAAGACAGACGCAATGATAGCACTCAGTCTGAAACTAGGTCTGCTCAGTATCAGATCCCTCACATCTAAGGCCGTCATTGTTAACAATCTCAATACTGGTCATAAGTTTGATGCACTGTGTCTCACAGAAACATGGATTAGACCTGAAAAGCATTTAGCTCTAAATGAAGCCACCCCGACAGGCTACAGTTACGTACACCGTCCTCATCTAAACGGCCGGGGTGGAGGTTTAGCAATCATCTACATCAGTTCCTTAGGAATAAACCAGAAAGCAGGCTGCACATTCTCTTCTGAAACTCTGTTTCTTAATAAAAGTGATCAAAGAACAAAAAAACACTCGTTTTCACTAATTACAATCTACAGGCCACCAGGGCCCGATTCTGAGTTCTTACAGAAATGAACAGACTTTTATTAAGCCTAGTAACAGTTTCAAATAAAGTAATAATTGTTGGAGGTTTTAATATTCACCTAGACAAACCACGGGACCCACTAAGTACGGCATTTTTATCCATCTTAGACTCGTTTAGTATCACTCAGAATATAATGTGACAAACTCATTACTGCAACCACACTCTGAAATCAACTTTAACCTTCGGAGTGAACATAGATAATCTATATAACCAACATGGAAAATTTCAGTCTGGATTTAAGGCCTCATCACAGCACTAGTGAAAATTGTAAATGATCTTATAATATTCTCTGACAGAGGAAATTTATCCTTACTGGTTCTACTTGATCTCAGTGCAGCATTTGGAATAAATTGTTGAATGGAGAGGAACTACAGGCTACATATCAATTGGTGCATTGATGGATTTTCTAGAAATATCATTTGGTTGAATGCATTCACTACCAGCAGCAATCCAAAAATTGTGGGAGGCTACTACATTAAAGCTGCAGAAGGAATCAGAGGGTGTCCTAGAATAGCTAGAGGAGATTGGGGTACAGAAAATGTACACATCAGGGATTTTCAAAGGTTTCTCTGCCGCAACAGAGATGATGGAAACGCTATAGACAGCTACTTGGATGGGGCGAGCACGGCCAATCAAAGAATAGAGAGTTGGTGGGGAATCCTAAGAAGAGAATTGATGGAATTCTTTTTCTCTTAAAGGCATTCCTAGGCATGGTAATGTATTACCAGCAGTTCATACCAAATTGCTCTAGTGTAGCGAAACCCCTGTTTGCTCTGACTGCCATGCCAAAGGGGCAGAAACACAACCGAAAGGGAGCTAACGCTTACAAGAAACTGAGTCCTGCTGACTGGAAGGAGGAGCATAGAGGGTCTTTTGAACAGCTGAAATCCGCACTCTTGGAATCTGTAGTGCTTGCCCACCCTGATTTCAGTCTGCCATTTATCCTGTCGACGGACGCGTCGTTGGATGGGCTCGGTGCTGTTTTATCCCAGGTCCAGGAGGGTGAGACAAAGGCCCGTCCCATAGCTTTTGCTAGCAAAGCCCTTACTTAAAAGCAACTACCCTGCTCACCGTTTAGAGTTCTTGGCATTGAAGTGGTCCGTCTGTGACAAGTTCAGCCATAGGCTGAAAGGGCACTCTTTTACTGTCTGGACGGACAACAATCCACTAACCTACATCTTAACTAAGCCAAAGCTTGACGCGTGTGAGCAGAGATGGGTTGCTAAGTTGGCACCATACAACTTCAGCATCCAGTATATTCCTGGTAGTAAAAATGTGGTGGCAGATGCTTTGAGTAGGCAACCCTTCATTCGTGGCTGTGTTAGTCAGAGATTGGTGGTTGAGCCCTACAAAGCTTTGGTGGAAGAGGCAGCGCACTTCAAAGAAGATTTAGTCCAACGCACATTTCGTGTCACTACGCAGTGCCAGATGGTGGAACCCAGTTCTCCTTGTCAAGAGTTAACATGTTGCTCACTCTCCAGCGAGGAAGTGTCAGCTGTTCTGGCTGGTCAAACAGAGTGGAGCATAGGGCTCACGGAGAGAGTAGGGTTGTGGCTGTCCCAGGATGTGCACAACTTGTTACCAGATGATGAAAGTGCATTTTCAGCCTTGTCACTGACTAAACTCCAGGATGAACAGCAGCGGGATCCTGTTTTGTCTCGAGTTCTTTCTTATGTCACGCGTGGCAGGAGGCAATCTAGGCGGGACAGGGCAAAAGAGACCTTTAGAACCCTAAAGACTCTGAAACAGTGGGACAGGTTGAAAGTGTTAGATGGCGTGCTGTATCGAGTCTGCAAAGACCCTTTGCTGAACAAAAAGCGATATCAGTATGTTGTCCCAGCCTCTTTTGCTAAGAAGGTTTTGCGTGGCATTCACGATGATGCTGGTCACCAAGGCCAGAGCAGAACACTGAATTTGGCAAGGCAGAGATTCTTTTGGGTTGACATGGAACGAGATATACGGGAGTATGTTAGGTGCTGTAAGCGATGTGTAGTAAGTAAGACCCCTGAACCAGAAGGGCGAGCGCCGCTGGAAAGTCTGCTGAGGACTCTCGTGGCAAAAGTGTAGATGTCCTCGTGGTCACTGACCATTTTACGAAGATGGCCCATGCATTTGTTTGTCACGACCAGTCTGCCAGACAAGTAGCTCGTCAACTGTGGGACAAAGTCTTTTGCATATATGATTTCCCAGAGCGGATTCATGCGGATCAGGGTGCAAACTTTGAGAGCCACCTAATCCAAGAGTTACTACAAATTGCTGGAGTGAAAAAGTCAAGGACAACAGCGTATCATCCGATGGGTAATGGCCACGTTGAACGATTTAATCGCACTCTGGGCATGATCAGGGCATTGCCCCCAAGAGCTAAGCAGAAGTGGCCACAAATGCTACAGACGTTGACCTTTGTTTATAATTGCACGGCTCATGAATCCAGTGGTTTTGCGCTGTTCTATTTAATGTTCGGTAGAACCCCTCGTCTGCCAGTTGACGTGATGTTTCACAATGTTGGAAGAGACAGTGACATTGTTGACTATGACAGTTACGTCAGAAACATAAAGGCTGACCTCCAAGAGGCTGTGGCCCTTGCTCAAGCTAATGCTGACATGAGCCGACAGCGCCAAACCGAACTTTACAATAAGAGGACCAAGGGCCGTGACATTGAGGAGGGTGACCGCATATTACTTGCCAACAAGTGTGAGCGAGGACGGCGGAAACTTGCAGACAAATGGGAGTCCACACCTTACGTAGTGGTTTCAAGAGATCCTAAGTGTCACACATATTGTGTAAAAAATTTGAGCACTGGCCAAGAAAAGGTGGTCCACAGAAACTTGATGTTGCAAGTCAACTTCCTACCTTTTGATACAGAGGTTGAAGTCGACCCCCCTTCCACTGACAAGTAGAGCTCAGAACAAGAACAAGGGCCCTCCAGACAATCCTTGGTATCAGGAGATGGTTCTGACAAAGATGATTGGACTGCTAGTTGGGTGGCAACACTAGGTGGCACTGGCAACCACTTAGAGGGGTCAGGCATGACAGAATGTGGAGAGATGGAACAGCAACCCAGAAGCACAGACTTAAAGTCCATTTCTGGCCACTCTGAGATCAGTAAGGATGACACCCAGGGTCTAGGGTCTGCTGAGATTGGGGTGACCAGCACTGAGGAGGAGCCAGAAAGACCCAGTATGGCATTCAAAGATGATGCAGCCCCATCAATTTAAGGAGTAGTGACTCGAGTCAAGACACGGGCTGGAAGATTAGTGAGACCTGTAAATAGGTTGATTCAAAACATGACACAGAAAGCCGTGTATAGTTCAGCTAGAAATTTAGCAAAACCCCTATTGTCCTAGAGTGTTCATAGGTTTTTGTATTTCAGCCATTCCTATGTATATGGTTCCTGTTTTCTTGGGGTTCCCTTTACTCTTGTTGTAGGTGGGGCGGTAATTAGTGTGACACAGCGCCTATGTGCTGCGTGTTCTTGGGGTTCCGTTTACTTTGTTTGCCGGTAAATTAGCACAGAGTGTTGCTAATGCTGAACTGGTAAGCAGGCATCCTGCTCTCTCCCATACAGTGTAAAATCTAGCTTCTACATCGTTTTTGAAGATATAAACACTGTATTGTGTAGTTGAATTGCAGTTTTAGTAGAAATGAAGTCTATTTTCTAATGCTGAAGTTAAATGCTGTTTTCATTCGCTTCGTCTGATTTTTTGCCTCGTGCAGGCCAGTGAGAGAGAGAGTGTGTCTGTGCGTGTGCACTAATTCCACCCCATATCTCTCATTCAGGTATGATATCTCTCATTCAGGTATGTTTTTGCTGCTGAAAAATGATTAGTTTGCAACACTAAGTGGATATAGTTTTTTGCATGTCAAAGTTGCTGCAAGCTAGCTAAAGCTCTGCTTTGTATTCAATTATTTAGCTAACAACAGTGAATGCCTGCATGTGTGTTTTAGTGTGAGCACTGTATTTGCATCGTACACAGCCAACCAGTCTTTTCATTTAGATTTAATATTATTGTTTTATGTGAGTGGGCTACATTTTCTTTTGTCTTGTTGTATGTGTATGTGTATATATACATATAAAAACAATTAATTCCACCCCATATCTCTCATTCAGGAGAAGCATTGTGAATGCTGAACTGGAATAAACAGCACAGATATCCGTGTTCCTGTGTGTGGTGTGGTTGTCTTGGCTGAATTGTCTTCCCGTCCTGTTGATGTCTGCTACACTACGTTGGGGTCTATCCTAAAACTGCATTCACCCTGAAATGCACCAATTCCTTATAAAACGTCAGAGTATTCATTCAATATGTTGCTCGACTGGTTGGTGGGTTCTCTGTTGCTGGTGCCAGAGATTGCATATACCACCTTTATGAGTCCCAGGGCTTTGCATGCTTTGTAGCCTAGGATGGGTGGGTTGTTGCAGTCTACAATGTAGAACTTCTCTGATATTGATTTGTTTTTGTATTTCCTTACAAGCTTGCAGCAACCCATCACTTTCAAAGGATGCCCTCCGTAGCCATAGGAGCTTGTGTTTGTCTTTTTTCAGTGGTGTGCTAGACATGAGGTTATTAAAGATTCTTGTGGGTATTACACTTGTTTGGGCTGCAGTGTCTAACTTAAATGTCAGTTTCTCAGTGTTTGGTCCCAGTTCTATGTCTGCAAATGCACTGTCCTCGCCCTCCTCTTCTGCTGTTGCTGTAACAGTGTCTATAAACAGTCCAGACTCGCTATCATCCTGAGTTTCTCTAACGGAATGCACCTCTTTGTGTTCATTTTTTGATGGGGGATAGGACTTGGTTCTGCATACCTTTGCAAAATGGTTATATTTTTTGCACTTTAAACACTGCTTCCCTTTTGCAGGACATTCTTTATGTTTGCTGTGGTTGCCTCCACACGCGCCACAGCCTTTATTGAACATCTTTTGGCTTTTGTTGGGTTTATTAGCTTGGCTGTCACTAGCCATGGCTTTTAGCTGAAGCTGGGTTAGCTCGTGGGAACGACCAATGTTGATAGCTTTTTCTAGCGTTAGCTCGGGACCCTGGCTCAGTAGCTTCTCTCTCACTCTAGGAGAGTTTGTTGCAAAAACAATGCGATTCCGGACCATTTCGTCACTATTGGCATAATCACAGTCTTTAACGAGTAGTTTAAGCTCTGTGACAAAATGCTCGAATGACTCACCACTGTCCTGCATTTTCTCATGAAACTTGTATCTGGCAAAGATGGGGTTAGCTTTTGGTGTGGTATATGCTGTGAAGCCATCATAGTATGTTTTCAACAGCTTAGCCTCGTCCTCTGTCAAAGCCCATGTGTTGCTTATGTCCCGTCCTTTGTCTCCGATCCACAGTAGAAGAAAGCTGCATTTCTGTTCCTCTGTTTGCTGACTGAGCGGGCCGGAAAACATTAGCTCTGTATGCTGCTTAAAACGGCGCCATGCGTCCGGCAGGTTGTACGATTGCCAGTCCATCTGTGGAGTCGGAACACCGAAAGCTTCCATTCTTTCCTTCTCTTTTCTTTCTTTTTTTTTCTGTGGGTCCGTGGGTTACTCTGACACCATGTTGTGTTTGCCTGTTTTATCAATTAAAATCAGATCCACACCGCTGTACTCAAACGATTCCTTTATTTTCTTCGCCCTGCCTCTGGAACCTTCATTCACCTATATTCCTGCTTAACTCTGCCCTCTAGTGTTGGATAATCCTTACTGATTCCTTGGCTTGGTATATCAATATAAGAGTCCCATTTAAAGTACTGTATGTAACCAAACATCACATACACTTTACACACACATCCCGAAGAAGGGTGTAACGGTCACTTTAAGGCAGGTACAGTGCGCTTGTGCACGGTGGAGAGCCGGAGCGAATAATGGAGAGTGTGGAGGAAAACGCGGGAGAGAATGTGCGTGTAAGTATCCACCTCTCTACGAGAGCACCCACCTAACACCATACTTCCATTCGTTACAAGGGGATGAACAGACTCTACTTTTTGAGAAGGCTCAGGTCTTTTAATGTGTGCTGCAAGATGTTGGAGATCTTCTACCAGTCTGTTGTTACAGGGGCTGCCTACTTTACGGCAGTTTGCTGGGGAGACGGCATCAGAGGAGCGGATGCTAAATAGCTCAACAAGCTGATCAGGAAGGCTAGCTCAGGTCTGTGCTGCCCCTGGATGGTCTCTTCACTGTGCCGGGACATTATTGAACACTAACTGAGCACCAGCTGGACATTACACATTACACTTCTCCATACTCATATCACTGTGCACCGCCACTTTTGTCTATGCCTATAAGATTGCACATTTATTTATAATACCTTCTGTCCTGTTGTTTACAGTGTACAGCTACCCGTTACTGTCATCTGGCTTTCTGAGTGAACGGATTTAGATGACTTGTGAATGTGGAAATACACAGCTGCACTGTTCTCCTGCATAATATTTATGCTGTATGTTTTTGATTATTGTACATACACTCTCCATGGTAATGATACTTTCAAGGCATGGCAACATCTGGCTTCAAATCCAGTAAGACTTCCAGTTTGATAACAATTACACACTTAATGAGGAGTCTGGATGAAAGTTGCCTCATTTAAAAACTGTAGAGTAACAAGAATGGTTTCAACACTGTTACTAAAATACTTTGTTACATTCCACTCCTGGAGACTGATATATGTAAATGATCTTTGTTCTGATTGGCTCTCCCACGCAAAGCTTTGGATTCAAAGTGGTAAACAAGGCAGGAAAGGCTTAATATGAAACACTGGCAGTGGCAAATCGTCTACCCATCAGGAGAAGTTGAGAAAGAACACTAGAACAACTAAACCAGCCCCCATTAGTCAACTAAGATCATTTAGAGTTTATTTTACAGTTAGCTCTGCAAATCCCCTTGTTAAGGTTAATATAATGAATGTTGTTGTTTTTACTTTGGAAGATGTTCTACTGAGGAAGAAGTTCATTAGTGATCTCTAGCGGCTTTAGGTTTCATATCACAGATGAAGCATGATGGTGGATTTAAGATGAAATCACAACAAAACACACGGGTTGAATTAAAAGTAATAACATTTATAAAAACAATATATCCACATTTACATCCTATACAACTTCATTTCTCTGAAGGACGTGCCTGGAAAGTAAACAATTTAACAATGTGAAATAGTAGTTAATAAGGTTTCATTTTAAATATTATTAGATTAAATAAATATCTAATATAGACCTGAATATATTATGCCTATCGACTGCTATGGATAAATATATAGATCCGGGTCCAAGCCCCCAGTGAGCAAGCCAAGGGCGACAGTGGCAAGGAAAAACTCCCTCAGAACAAGAGGAAGAAACCTTGAGAGGAACCAGACTCAAAAGGGGAACCCATCCTCCTGGGGTCGACACCGGATATCAAGACAAGCATAACAGTGATATTTAAAGGAAACGATTTTACAATCAAATTAGATATTAAATAGAGAATAATCTGTTAATAAACTGTTAAAGTCCTATCAGAGCAGCAACAAGAAACAAACCTGAAAGTGCAAAGATAGATAGATAAATAGATAGATAAACAAACAATATATACAAATATACAATATATACAAATATATACATGATGAGGAACTAAAAGGTAAATGGAGGAATTCTTCATGTTGTCAGGTCCAAATTCACTTCCTCTGTAGTCGTCCAATTTCAGACTCCAGTTTCTGAAAGAGAAAAACACACAAGGAGGATGTTACTGTAATCACACACACTCACACACACACACACACACCTACATCAGAGATACTGCACACTGAATGTTACACACTATTTACCTCTATTGTGTTCAGGGCTTTCTCTGTCATGTCCTGCAGCTGCTGTTTCTTCTGCATGTTCTGTCAGAAACAGTTTTTGTTAGTGAATTAATCTGTAAGTTTTTGTTTGTTTTGCTACAATATTTCTACAGTTACATCAAACTCTTTTAGTTTAAAACAGAAGAGAATTTAGTTTATTATTTAGAGTTTAATCTAAATGCCTCCAGGTTCATTTTATGAATAAAAAATATAAATTCAATATATTGCACATTAGAAATTTGATATTTGACCATTTAGAAGTTAAAATGACATCATAAAGCCTACTTTCTTGATCAGCCTGTTGGTTTTTCGGGTCTTTTTGTACAGCTGGGTAAGTTTTTTTCTGGGAAACAGACAATTACAGTAGCAGTTAAAGAGATTCACTACATAATGCTGTAACAATAATGCTGAGCATTGATTAAACTACAGGCTACATTCTGTTCACACATTCAACCTACCTGCAGAGAGCGCACCACATTCCCCAGCTGAATACAAACACCCTCCAGATGGCATCGGCGGCTCCTCAGGTTGGTGTGCTGAAGGTAAAAAAAAAACAGGTTTATAATCTTTATATATGTTTTCATTCAAAAGTCATTTTAATTAATAACATTTATTAATAACCATTCAGAATTTTTCTATATATGTAAATTGCATACATATATTATTTTTTCAACGTAAAATATAACAGGCTTACAGCACTACACACCACTACACAGGCTAGCTTAACTAACACTAATATGAAAACACACCATAAAAGCTGTTTAATGCATAGACATGACCTGCTATCTAAGCTAGCACTAACTAGCCTAGTGTTGGCAAACGTCCCATTAAATACCAGATCATCACTTAATAGGAAAGTAAAAGATGTGTTCTGTATTGAACAGGATGTGCTTTCTTCTGTAGTTTTAAGAACCAATTCAGTGCTAATCTATAGGAGAGAGAAATTACAGGTTAGACTATTACGACAGGCTCAGATGTATAAGTCTTCCCCAGCCTGTAATATTTTGCTTCACTAGCCAAATTGAGAAGCACTGCCAGCATTGGGATCATGCACCTGACTGTAAGCTCAATAGTGGTGTAAAATTCATGAAGTCATGTATAAATGTATGCCTGTGACCACTCAGATAACCTATAAATAACCTATTATGCTTATAAATGTACAACTGCTACACTATTCAAATACCAATAGGAAACTAACATCAGCATGGCCTAAATTAAGCATGATGATTACTGCTTTTACGATTTTCAGAGGTGAAATGTGAAGATCAATAGCAGCAGCTGTTAAGGAGGATAAGATGTCCAACAGGTGGACAGTAAAAATGTTGGCAAGGCATTTTTTAAGTTAGGTAGTTAACTAGGTAATGTCAGCACTGCTTCTACAAATTGGCAAGATCATGACTACATTACAATTAACACTTTAACAATTTAATTTTAGTCTGTTTTTATTTTATGTAGTCACAACGTTTATTCCAGTATAGCATACAAATAATAAATAAGGAGTAAGAGTAAGAAAAGAAAATAACAGAATTAACAGTCTAAATTTACATATTTTAGATAAATGTATGTTGCATAAGATCTAAACTAGTACTAATGACTCCTCACCACATTAGACACTTCACTGGACAGACTTAACCCTACTGGTACATTCACTCTCCTACACTGAGTTAATACGACTTACTGCAGCTTTAAATTAAACACTGATGTGTATTTACTGATACAACACACACTGCACTACCGTACAACCTGAATGAGTGGAACACCTCAGAAAATCTCAAGGTGAGTTTGTCGTTTACCTTTTGGTGTTTCTTGCTGACATCATCCGTTAGGGCAGCCCTCTTGGTGATCTGTAGAGAGATATTAATGTGGTTACGCTTTGATCCTCAGATCTATGCTGTGTGGATTACTGTACTACAATACTGTACCAGTTCGCTGTAATACTGCTGCATAAACTGATGGGTCTCCTGCAGCGTCCTCCCATGACCTGTGGCCCTCATGAAGAATTCCTCCATGGTCAGAGGAAGAGCAACATCCCTAAAAGAAATGCAGTACAGTGTTATGTTTAATACAGTCATTTAAAACACACTGTGGGGAACGGCCTTGGCCAGTCCACTACTTATATATGAACACACGGCTCCCAGCCACATAAATGTTGTTTATAGAAACAGCTGCAGTGATAAAATAAGGAACACAGGTTTCATTTCTCATCTTAAAAAGAAGGGGCTGGTTTCCTGTTCACCATCTTGCTTAATGAATCGTGTCCCACCTTTAATGGTAAGGCTTTTACAGATACCAGAATGTAACTTGACACAATTGAGGGTGGGACAGAAAACTTAGCCAGTGAACAGAAGCTAAGATTCCAAACGACTTTAATTCACAGTTGTTTATTTGCTCTTCACATTTCACTCCGGCCAGTTTCTCAAACCTAGTTTATAAATACCTCAAAGACTCTAATTCAGCTCAGTCTCTGGCGCGTGTCATTTAGTGATGGGGAGTCGATTTTACAAATCAAGCACGTCTGGAACTCTGAGTCGACTCTTGGCCAGTGACTCTAAGAGTCGAAATGCTTGGAGTCGACTCCATATATTTAGTACTGTAATCAGCTTGAGGATCATTCTGATTGGGCCGCGTGTAAAGCAGTGAAGAGTCTGAGTTTAAGTAGAGAGAATTAGTTTAATTACCAGCTTTAAAAACACCAGAGCTGCTCACCAGACGCTTGTAGCACTAACACACGTTGAGTCAAAGTGTCCCGGATGTGCAGATCTGATGTGCCCTATATACCCCCCCCTCCCACCCCCCCCACCCCACAAAGACAGTGTGTGTTTTATACTCACTCAGTGTAACTCTGCTCAAACTCCTCTCCGATACCAAAAAACAACTGTAGAGAGAAAGAGAGTAAATAAAATACACATCATAACTTTTAACAAAAGAATAAAGTTTAAAACACGTAACGACAGCAGCGTTTACTTAGCTTCAACTACACAAAAACATTTAAAGAGTAAAAATACCACGTGTAAACGATCCACTTGGTTTAGAGTGATCCATTTTCGCTGCTGAGAGAAAAAACAGAAGTTTAGATGTAAACGCAGATTAACACACCCAGTCTCATCAGAGTTTCTTCAGGATAAATATAAATCTCACATTTCTCGCCGTTTCTGTTTTGGTTTCTGAGCTTCGGAATTGTGTTGCCACGGTGATGTTCTAAACGTCATAATGCGCCATAAAGAACATATAGACATTTTACTGTAGATCATCGTGATGATACAGCGGCAGATTGTTCACCTGATAAAACCATTTTATGTCTTAAATTCTCTCATATTCAACAGCACAACTACACAAAGCGCTCATTGCAGTACAGAGGTGATGAAGGGCTGAACTGTAACTGCATAGCGCCCCCTGCTGAGCGCTTTATTGAAGCCGAAAAACTGGCGTTACGACTTGTGTCCGACAGGTGGCGCTGTATATTGATTTTCCTTCTCATGACTACCATATACTCTTTCTGATTGTGAAATCATGCATGGACAGATGAATGGTTTCCTAATAAATCCAACTAGTAGAGAATTCGCACATGACTTTATACTGCCACTGTTTATATGGCATTAACTGAATATGCTTTATCCTCTAGATGCGACATACAGTTTTTTTACATCACTCAGCAATAAAAATACTGTACATTTAAATACACCAGTACAAACTAAAATATGCGGAGTCTGATGGAAATCATGTGCACCCTTTTTACGTACTTACAAGTGACACTATCATGCCTCCACCACTGCATTAGTATCACTACAGTGCTGGAAATGATCCATGACCCAAATAATACCTGCTCTGTGGTGGTTTTATAGGCGGACCTTACCACTGAAAAACAGGGTGTGTGAATGTATAAATAAATATATTAAATATTTAATATTTTATATTTGTATATGTGCATATATTGTGCTAACATCCTGCAGTGTGATTTCTGGGTTGTTATGCCCTCTGTTTGGTTGAAGGGTTTACCATGTCTCAGAGACATGTCATGTGGGGACCCCCATCTTTTGTCAATATTTGAGTGCACATGTGCACCATCCTGGGGAGACAGCTGGGGATAATCAACTTCTGTTGTGTTTTTTTACTCTACTCTAGCAATGGTAACCACTGAGCCAAAGTGACCTGTGCAGTCCACAGGTATGCTCAGCAAATGTGTGGAATTCTGGGTGCACTGGAAGTGGGATGCCACTGAGGTGGGGGTTCCACTTGGGACTATAGTTTGAGTGAGCAGTTGAATTTCAGGTCCTTCTGTGTTCCCAGTAGCATGTCAAGGGGATTATTTTTTGTCAAAATTCCTGATTAACACACACGTCTTTGAGATGTAAACACTTCCTGTCAGAGTGATTTGATGTGAAGTGATTTATTGTAGAGAAACTTACAGACTCTAAAATCTTTATTGTGCTAGTTAAACCAGCGACCCACGTCTCTAGTGATACAGCCTTGGGTGGTAACTGTAACCAAGACTCGTAAAGTGGATTCAGTGAATATTAAGGTAGCTTTCATTCCCATTCCACCTTAAAAATGTAACAGTCACATTCAGATGAGTGGACGGGCGCTGCGTGTCCATAAGTTAGCTCGGCTTTGTGGAGATACCAAGGCAATGGATGGAAGTGACAAACATGCTCCTATGCCCGCTGTGGAAGTGCTGGCCTACAGTGATTAGATCTGGGTTTATAAGATTGCTGTGTTGTTTTTCCTCGTATTCACACACCAGCTGTTTGGTGTAACTGTCATGTCTGGGGTTGCCGCCTTTCAGAAATGAAAGCACTCTGGATCATCCCCGTGCGGGGTGCCCTCAACAGTGGCATGTTTTATTTTGTACCAGTGTTTTAGTAAAGGGGTGATCAAGGAAGCAATTAGTCATACTTAAAGCTTGAAGTGCTTCATTACCAATGGACACATTCTCTTACAAAGTGCTGTTAATTATCCTTTTCCATACCTCCAGTACAGTTCTAGAAACATATAAAAGAAATCCCACAAGCAGTCGTAAGTACATTTGCATTTCATATATGATGCAACAACCTCAAATCATCACATTGGAGCAA
>JAMWET010007397.1:442500-491012 GCA_024036415.1 Prochilodus magdalenae | reverse complement strand
ACAGCAGCATAGTGGACTTCCCAGAGGTTCGTCCTCGCAGGTGCAGTTTGACATGTTGGAACAACGTGTGGATGTCCACAAAGACACGCCTGGGACAGTTTCCGTAGTGTAGTGGTTATCACGTTCGCCTCACACGCGAAAGGTCCCCGGTTCGAAACCGGGCGGAAACATAGACCATGATGCATTGCTTCTGTGTATGTCCACTATTTGTAGTAGAGCGTTTCAACAGCCCCAACCTTAAACGACCAGCACCTGGCTTTCATCATCAGGTCACGGGAGCCAGCAGGGGACACTAGACCAGACCAAATCTATGGTGACGTGACCTACCAACGGAGACAGGACGCTATTCCTGTCAAACTCTCTGTTCGCTTAGAAAGCATCACATCGACTCTCAAGTGCAATACGTTCCTGATTCGACAACGTGTGGAAACAGGCCTTATTTCTGTGGGTTCAAATATTATCTTTCACTGGCTTGACGTCCAGGCAGTGTCTCCCAACACGTTTCCGTAGTGTAGTGGTTATCACGTTCGCCTTACACGCGAAAGGTCCCCAGTTCGAAACTGGGCGGAAACATGGACCATGATGCATTGCTTCTTCAAATATTGCTTCTGTGTATGTCCACTATTTGTAGTAGAGCGTTTCAACAGCCCCAACCTTAAACGACCAGCACCTGACTTTCATTACCAGGTTACGGGGGACACAGGACACTATGGCGACGTGACCCACCAAAGGAGACAGGACGTCAGGACTTCAACAGCCCCAACCTTAAACGACCAGCACCTGGCTTTCATCATCAGGTCACGGGAGCCAGCAGGGGACACTAGACCAGACCAAATCTATGGTGACGTGACCTACCAACGGAGACAGGACGCTATTCCTGTCAAACTCTCTGTTCACTTAGAAAGCATGACGTCGACTCTCAGGTGCAATACGTTCCTGATTCGACAACGTGCGGAAACAGGCTTTATTGCTGTGAGTTCAATTATTATCTTTCAATGGCTTGACGTCCAGGCAGTGTCTCGCAACACGTTTCCGTAGTGTAGTGGTTATCACGTTCGCCTCACACGCGAAAGGTCCCCGGTTCGAAACTGGGCGGAAACAGGCTTTTGCTCCGAGTCGCTCCCCGCACAGAGTTGGAACGACGTGTGGATGGTCACGTGACCCACCAAAGGAGATAGGTCCCAGCACCTGGCTTTCATTATCAGGTCCCCGGTTCGAAACCGGGCGGAAACAGCTTTTTAGCTCTGGGAGGTCACATTGGTTTGAGTCTTTCCCCACACAGCAGCATAGTGGACTTCCCAGAGGTTCGTCGTCGCAGGTGCAGTTTGACATGTTGGAACAACGTGTGGATGTCAACAAAGACACACCGCGGACAGTTTCCGTAGTGTAGTGGTTATCACGTTCGCCTAACACGCGAAAGGTCCCCGGTTCGAAACCGGGCGGAAACAGGCTTTTGCTCCGAGTCGCTCCCCGCACAGAGTTGGAACGACGTGTGGATGGTCACGTGACCCACCAAAGGAGATAGGTCCCAGCACCTGGCTTTCATTATCAGGTCACGGGAGTCAGCAGGGGACACAGGACACTAGACCAGGCCAAAGCTATGGTGACGTGACCTACCAACGGAGACAGGATGCTGTTCCTGTCAAACTCTCTGTTCATTTAGAAAGCATGACGTCCGCCACGTTCGCCTTACACGCGAAAGGTCCCCAGTTCGAAACTGGGCGGAAACATGGCCCATGAAGCATTGCTTCTTCAAATATTGCTTCTGTGTATGTCCACTATTTGTAGTAGAGCGTTTCAACAGCCCCAACCTTAAACGACCAGCACCTGGCTTTCATTACCAGGTTACGGGGGACACAGGACACTATGGCGACGTGACCCACCAAAGGAGACAGGACGTCAGGATTTCAACAGCCCCAACCTTAAACGACCAGCACCTGGCTTTCATTACCAGGTTACGGGGGACACAGGACACTATGGCGACGTGACCCACCAAAGGAGACAGGACGTCAGGATTTCAACAGCCCCAACCTTAAACGACCAGCACCTGGCTTTCATCATCAGGTCACGGGAGCCAGCAGGGGACACTAGACCAGACCAAATCTATGGTGACGTGACCTACCAACGGAGACAGGACGCTATTCCTGTCAAACTCTCTGTTCACTTAGAAAGCATGACGTCGACTCTCAGGTGCAATACGTTCCTGATTCGACAACGTGCGGAAACAGGCTTTATTTCTGTGAGTTCAATTATTATCTTTCACTGGCTTGACGTCCAGGCAGTGTTTCCCAACACGTTTCCGTAGTGTAGTGGTTATCACGTTCGCCTCACACGCGAAAGGTCCCCGGTTCGAAACCGGGCGGAAACAGCTTTTTAGCTCTGGGAGGTCACATTGGTTTGAGTCTTTCCCCACACAGCAGCATAGTGGACTTCCCAGAGGTTCGTCCTCGCAGGTGCAGTTTGACATGTTGGAACAACGTGTGGATGTCCACAACGACACACCTCGGACAGTTTCCGTAGTGTAGTGGTTATCACGTTCGCCTAACACGCGAAAGGTCCCCGGTTCGAAACCGGGCGGAAACAGGCTTTTGCTCCGAGTCGCTCCCCGCACAGAGTTGGAACGACGTGTGGATGGTCACGTGACCCACCAAAGGAGATAGGTCCCAGCACCTGGCTTTCATTATCAGGTCACGGGAGTCAGCAGGGGACACAGGACACTAGACCAGGCCAAAGCTATGGTGACGTGACCTACCAACGGAGACAGGATGCTGTTCCTGTCAAACTCTCTGTTCATTTAGAAAGCATGACGTCGACTTCAATTATTATGAATCACTGGCTTGACATCCAGCTGGCGGCTCACAAGACGTTTCCGTAGTGTAGTGGTTATCATGTTCACTTTACACGCGGAAGGTCCCCAGTTCGAAACTGGGCGGAAACATGGACCATGATGCGTTGCTTCTTCAAATATTGCTTCTGTGTATGTCCACTATTTGTAGTAGAGCGTTTCAACAGCCCCAACCTTAAACGACCAGCACCTGGCTTTCATTACCAGGTTACGGGGGACACAGGACACTATGGCGACGTAACCCACCAAAGGAGACAGGACGTCAGGACTTCAACAGCCCCAACCTTAAACGACCAGCACCTGGCTTTCATCATCAGGTCACGAGAGCCAGCAGGGGACACTAGACCAGACCAAATCTATGGTGATGTGACCTACCAACGGAGACAGGACGCTATTCCTGTCAAACTCTCTGTTCACTTAGAAAGCATGACGTCGACTCTCAGGTGCAATACGTTCCTGATTCGACAACGTGCGGAAACAGGCTTTATTGCTGTGAGTTCAATTATTATCTTTCACTGGCTTGACGTCCAGGCAGTGTCTCGCAACACGTTTCCGTAGTGTAGTGGTTATCACGTTCGCCTCACACGCGAAAGGTCCCCGGTTCGAAACCGGGCGGAAACAGGCTTTTGCTCCGAGTCGCTCCCCGCACAGAGTTGGAACGACGTGTGGATGGTCACGTGACCCACCAAAGGAGATAGGTCCCAGCACCTGGCTTTCATTATCAGGTCCCCGGTTCGAAACCGGGCGGAAACAGCTTTTTAGCTCTGGGAGGTCACATTGGTTTGAGTCTTTCCCCACACAGCAGCATAGTGGACTTCCCAGAGGTTCGTCGTCGCAGGTGCAGTTTGACATGTTGGAACAACGTGTGGATGTCAACAAAGACACACCGCGGACAGTTTCCGTAGTGTAGTGGTTATCACGTTCGCCTAACACGCGAAAGGTCCCCGGTTCGAAACCGGGCGGAAACAGGCTTTTGCTCCGAGTCGCTCCCCGCACAGAGTTGGAACGACGTGTGGATGGTCACGTGACCCACCAAAGGAGATAGGTCCCAGCACCTGGCTTTCATTATCAGGTCACGGGAGTCAGCAGGGGACACAGGACACTAGACCAGGCCAAAGCTATGGTGACGTGACCTACCAACGGAGACAGGATGCTGTTCCTGTCAAACTCTCTGTTCATTTAGAAAGCATGACGTCCGCCACGTTCGCCTTACACGCGAAAGGTCCCCAGTTCGAAACTGGGCGGAAACATGGCCCATGAAGCATTGCTTCTTCAAATATTGCTTCTGTGTATGTCCACTATTTGTAGTAGAGCGTTTCAACAGCCCCAACCTTAAACGACCAGCACCTGGCTTTCATTACCAGGTTACGGGGGACACAGGACACTATGGCGACGTGACCCACCAAAGGAGACAGGACGTCAGGATTTCAACAGCCCCAACCTTAAACGACCAGCACCTGGCTTTCATCATCAGGTCACGGGAGCCAGCAGGGGACACTAGACCAGACCAAATCTATGGTGACGTGACCTACCAACGGAGACAGGACGCTATTCCTGTCAAACTCTCTGTTCACTTAGAAAGCATGACGTCGACTCTCAGGTGCAATACGTTCCTGATTCGACAACGTGCGGAAACAGGCTTTATTTCTGTGAGTTCAATTATTATCTTTCACTGGCTTGACGTCCAGGCAGTGTTTCTCAACACGTTTCCGTAGTGTAGTGGTTATCACGTTCGCCTCACACGCGAACGGTCCCCGGTTCGAAACCGGGCGGAAACAGCTTTTTAGCTCTGGGAGGTCACATTGGTTTGAGTCTTTCCCCACACAGCAGCATAGTGGACTTCCCAGAGGTTCGTCGTCGCAGGTGCAGTTTGACATGTTGGAACAACGTGTGGATGTCCACAAATGTACACAACGGACAGTTTCCGTAGTGTAGTGGTTATCACGTTCGCCTAACACGCGAAAGGTCCCCGGTTCGAAACCGGGCGGAAACAGGTTTCGCTCCGAGTCGCTCCCCGCACAGAGCTGGAACGACGTGTGGATGGTCACGTGACCCGCCAAAGGAGGCAGAACGTCAGGATTTCAACAGCCCCAACCTTAAACGACCAGCACCTGGCTTTCATCATCAGGTCACGGGAGTCAGCAGGGGACACAGGACACTAGACCAGGCCAAATCTATGGTGACGTGACCTACCAACGGAGACAGGATGATGTTCCTGTCAAACTCTCTGTTCATTTAGAAAGCATGACGTCGACTTCAATTATTATGAATCACTGGCTTGACATCCAGCTGGCGGCTGACAAGACGTTTCCGTAGTGTAGTGGTTATCACGTTCGCCTTACACGCGAAAGGCCCCCAGTTCGAAACTGGGCGGAAACATGGACCATGATGCATTGCTTCTTCAAATATTGCTTCTGTGTATGTCCACTATTTGTAGTAGAGCGTTTCAACAGCCCCAACCTTAAACGACCAGCACCTGGCTTTCATTACCAGGTTACGGGGGACACAGGACACTATGGCGACGTGACCCACCAAAGGAGACAGGACGTCAGGATTTCAACAGCCCCAACCTTAAACGACCAGCACCTGGCTTTCATCATCAGGTCACGGGAGCCAGCAGGGGACACTAGACCAGACCAAATCTATGGTGACGTGACCTACCAACGGAGACAGGACGCTATTCCTGTCAAACTCTCTGTTCACTTAGAAAGCATGACGTCGACTCTCAGGTGCAATACGTTCCTGATTCGACAACGTGCGGAAACAGGCTTTATTTCTGTGAGTTCAATTATTATCTTTCACTGGCTTGACGTCCAGGCAGTGTCTCGCAACACGTTTCCGTAGTGTAGTGGTTATCACGTTCGCCTCACACGCGAAAGGTCCCCGGTTCGAAACCGGGCGGAAACAGCTTTTTAGCTCTGGGAGGTCACATTGGTTTGAGTCTTTCCCCACACAGCAGCATAGTGGACTTCCCAGAGGTTCGTCGTCGCAGGTGCAGTTTGACATGTTGGAACAACGTGTGGATGTCCACAAAGACACACCTCGGACAGTTTCCGTAGTGTAGTGGTTATCACGTTCGCCTAACACGCGAAAGGTCCCCGGTTCGAAACCGGGCGGAAACAGGTTTTTGCTCCGAGTCGCTCCCCGCACAGAGTTGAAACGACGTGTGGATGGTCACGTGACCCACCAAAGGAGATAGGTCCCAGCACCTGGCTTTCATTATCAGGTCACGGGAGTCAGCAGGGGACACAGGACACTAGACCAGGCCAAAGCTATGGTGACGTGACCTACCAACGGAGACAGGATGCTGTTCCTGTCAAACTCTCTGTTCATTTAGAAAGCATGACGTCGACTTCAATTATTATGAATCACTGGCTTGACATCCAGCTGGCGGCTCATAAGACGTTTTCGTAGTGTAGTGGTTATCACGTTCGCCTTACACGCGAAAGGTCCTCAGTTTGAAACTGGGTGGAAACATGGACCATGATGCATTGCTTCTTCAAATATTGCTTCTGTGTATGTCCACTATTTGTAGTAGAGCGTTTCAACAGCCCCAACCTTAAACGACCAGCACCTGGCTTTCATTACCAGGTTACGGGGGACACAGGACACTATGGCGACGTGACCCACCAAAGGAGACAGGACGTCAGGATTTCAACAGCCCCAACCTTAAACGCCCAGCACCTGGCTTTCATCATCAGGTCACGGGAGTCAACAGGGGACACTAGACCAGACCAAATCTATGGTGACGTGACCTACCAACGGAGACAGGACGCTATTCCTGTCAAACTCTCTGTTCACTTAGAAAGCATGACGTCGACTCTCAGGTGCAATACGTTCCTGATTCGACAACGTGCGGAAACAGGCTTTATTTCTGTGAGTTCAATTATTATCTTTCACTGGCTTGACGTCCAGGCAGTGTCTCCCAACGCGTTTCCGTACTTCCTACTAACTGGAATATTATCCAACAGATCACTAAGCACGGTTGTAAGTCGCTCTGGATAAGAGCGTCTGCTAAATGCCTTAAATGTAAATGTAAATGTAAATGTAGTGGTTATCACGTTCGCCTCACACGCGAAAGGTCCCCGGTTCGAAACCGGGCAGAAACAGGATTTTAGCTCTGGGAGGTCACATTGGTTTGAGTCTTTCCCCACACAGCAGCATAGTGGACTTCCCAGAGGTTCGTCGTCGCAGGTGCAGTTTGACATGTTGGAACAACGTGTGGATGTCCACAAAGACACACCTCGGACAGTTTCCGTAGTGCAGTGGTTATCATGTTCGCATAACACGTGAAAGGTCCCCGGTTCGAAACCGGGCGACCTGGCTTATAAACCACCTGTAGATTGTAGTTTTGCAAAGTGAGGATCATGCTCTGAAGTCGTTTAGGTGCACAGAGGAACGGTCTACTGAAAATCGAAATCAAAGGCTTATGATCGGTTTTAGCTGTAACAAGCTCACGGCCATACAAGTAGTGGTGAAATCTCTGACAGGCAAAGATAATGCTGAGACACTCTTTTTCAATTTGTGCATAGTTCTTTTCAGTAGCTGTGAGTGCCCTTGAAGCAAAAGCAATCGGTTGGCCCTCCTGCATGAGGCAGCATCCAAGCCCACTCTGACTCGCATCACTTTGCACAGTGACAGACTTGGTGACATCATAGTAGCGCAACACCGGTGTGGATGCAGCCAAGGTTTTCAGTTCGCTAACAGCTGCTTCATGCTTGGGCAACCAGTGCCAAGGGGTGTCCTTGTCCAGCAAACTTAGCAATGGTTCGCTAACAGCTGACAGATGTGGCATGAACTTGGCTAAGTAGTTTGCAAAACCAATGAGACGCTGCACACCTTTTGCGTCTGTGGGGTTAGGCATGTTAACGATGGCTCTCACCTTTTCTGGGTCAGGCTTCAGACCATTTTATGAGAGAATATAGCCATGAAATTGTACTTCAGCTACCTTGAACTGTAGTTTTTAGCTTAGACGCAGCTTTACCCCCCGGCAGCGCTCCATTAAAGCCAAGAGCTTGGTGTCATGGTCACTTTCCGCGTCTTTATCTGTATCTCCACAGCCTACAACCAGGATGTCATCAGCAATGGGCTCGACACCTTTCAGTCCAGCTAAGAGTTTATGTTGCTTGCGTTGGTACACCTCTGGTGCAACAGAGTCACCAAATGGTAGCTTGAGCCAGCGTTTCCTTCCACATGGGGTCCAGAAGGTGGTCATAAGGCTGCTCTCATCATCCAGTCTGCACTGAAGGAACGCATGTCTGGCATCCACCAGAGTGAAGATCCTTGCCTTTGGCAGCTTGTACAACACATCTTCCAGCGTTGGAATAATATAGTGTGATCTTTTCAGGGCTTTGTTTAAGAACTTGGGATCCAAACATATTCTTACTTTGCCTGTTTTTTTACTATCACCATGTTACTGATCCAATCTGTTGGCTCTGTGACATCTGCTATATGGCCATCAGCTTGGTACTCATCCAGCTGGGCTTTAACATCTGCCTTCATTGCGATAGGAACATTGCGAGGGGCACATTGAACTGGAGTCACACTGGGGTCCAGCTCAAAATGGACATCCCCAGGAACAGATTCCACAGGTGAGTTAAATATGTCACTGAATCTTCTCAGCAGCTCTTCTCTGGTTACTGTTGCAGACTGCAAGTGCTCAATTGTGCGTATGTCGTCAGGAATTGTGAACAGCATGAGCCCTAAGTGTTCACAAGTGCAGCCAGACAAGAGAGGACTTTGAGTCCTTTTCACTATTTCAAATGACAAATGGTATTTCTTCCCACGCACTACACAGTCAGTGTCAAAGATACCCATGGAGCTCAGGATCTCACCGGAGTACAGCTTTAGTTTGGTGTTGCTGGAGCGGAGTGGTGTGTTGGGTGCCAGCTTTATTTTGTCTTTGTAGCTCATCACATTGCAGGTGGCCCCTGAGTCTAACTGACAGCGCAGTGGCTTGTTGTGCAGTCTTAATGTAACAAACCATTTTTTCCCCTCTGCCTCTAACGCACCAATTAACTCATCCAAGTCCCCTACTGTGTTTTCCAGACAGTACAGCTTCCTTTCAGTTGGCTTTTTCTTGCCCTTTAAACACACCTTTGCAAAGTGATTATTTGTTCCACAGGATTTACAAGTTTTCTAGGATATCTGTCTGTTCCGACGCACGACACATCTCTATCGCACTAAGCAGTGTTAAGTTCTTCTCTCTTAACAGTCTGCGACGTGTACTTTTGTTTGCTACACCCAGTACAATCTTAGTCTCTCTTACAATCTCTCAGTTCCCCATACTTACACGTCGCTGCTTTCTCTCTCAGTCTGGTCACAAAACGGTCTATGGATTCACCTTCATCTTGCTTGCAACTCCCAAACACGTATCTCTCATAGATTACGTTCTTTGCGGGCTTGAAGTAGACTCAGTTGTGAGTTAAATTGTGGCGGTAAACATGCCTACATTCGCTACCCAATACACTTCTCAGAGTAGCAGCTTGCACGCTCGTGGGCTTTTCAGTTATACCCGTAACCAAGGCATAATCTTCGAATTCCGCTCTAAATATGTCCCAGTTAGTACTCCAGTCACCTGTGAGGCTCATCGGCGTCAGGGGTGGAATTCTAGCTGCCATGCTAGTGCTGTAGCTGTAGTTACTAAGCTAAATGGGACAGAGCAACGTGTTGGAACAACGTGTGGATGTCCACAAAGGTACACTTCTGACAGTTTCCGTAGTGTAGTGGTTATCACGTTCGCCTAACACGCG
Organism: Prochilodus magdalenae; assembly: GCA_024036415.1. NCBI lineage: Eukaryota > Metazoa > Chordata > Actinopteri > Characiformes > Prochilodontidae > Prochilodus > Prochilodus magdalenae. Next base: position 481,415 of record JAMWET010007397.1, on the reverse strand, counting down.
AAAGGTCCCCGGTTCGAAACCGGGCGGAAACAGGTTTTTAGCTCTGGGAGGTCACAGGCTGTCCTTGGTTTGAGTCTCTCTCCACAGAGCAGCATACTAAACTTTCCCAAATTGTATTATATCTGGCAACCGGTCGTGGAAGTGTACGGCTTCGCAGGCCAAATCACAAACACCCTCTTCATGTCTGCATTGCTACGTTAATGCCAATTAAGAACCGTTAGTGTCCTGACATTGTGTTTTCTTGTTTCATAATAATATTGCATTTTTTTCATCCATATTAAACATATTTCCCTCACCGTGTTTCATTCTCTTATTTATATCTGACGCTAAAAAACACTAAGATAAGAAAGCATTGTTTCCGCCCGGTTTCGAACCGGGGACCTTTCGCGTGTGAGGCGAACGTGATAACCACTACACTACGGAAACGTGGTAAAATGAGGCGTTGACTCATAGGAACAACGTCATCAACACTGCAATGAGATCATATGCTCGTATGCTGCTGTAAACGTACATACCAACAAAGCAATATTACTGAGATTGTATATACATACTTATGACTAGGCGAGGGTGAAGCTGGCCTTCCCATTTGCGGATTTATGGTATTTCTGGCACCCCACACATGGGTGCACACCATCCTGGAAGAGCACATTTTCAACCACCCCAACGTTTAGGAGGTCTATCAACGCCTTCTATAGCATCATTATGCACCTGTAGCTTCACTGTTACATACTCTGTTAACTAGCTCAGTATTTTTCAAACTTGCTCATTGAGGCAGCCTTCTCGGCACATTTCAGTGCTTTCCCTGGTCCCAACACACCTGATTCAACCTACCAGCTCATTAACAAGCCCTTTCAGAGCTGCAGGAGGTGTGTTAAACCAGGGAATCAACTAAGATCTTCCGGGTAGGGTGCTTTCAGGACCACAGTTGAGAAACCCTAAGTTAACTGATCATCTTTCGACACGAAGTTACTGCAACTCCCATCACATGTTGGTACTGAGCAGTATTTGGATTGCTATGTATGTATTTAAGCGAAACCCAGTTTACAGTTCTGCATAATTCAGTGTGCTTTGATGTGAAATTGATTACTTAGCTAATTAATCACAAGGAACCTTACAGACTGATTTCTTTAACGTGGTTGTGATGGGAGGTAGGAATCACTGTCTACAACACAAGCAGGCATTTTATTTACTGTCCAGGCTACATGTGTCTTCTGAGCTGTTAAATGACGGTGAAGGTAAAATGATGGAAAATCGGGAACAAATCTCTAGGAACACCCCTGAATAATACCCCTGAAACAGATCAAATAATTTGACTAAAATGTTTTATAGCAAAACGTATTCACAAAACTATCATACAACAGTGTCTCAGACATTCAACGCTGAGTATTTAAAACCAAGCTTTTAGAAAAATAAACTTTCCAGGCATCTGACTTCCCTAACTGCCACTGGGAACAATTTTGATTTGGTACGCAATTTACTAGAACTGTGCTTTCCAATCACCTTTTTGGGTGATTCTGAAGACACGTTCATCATTTTGTTATTCAGACATATAGAAAAACTGCGAGTTCATCTTGAAACGTTTATCTACATGCCCCTTCAGTTTTGCTTTACACAAAACAGTGCCTTCCACAATTACTGGGGAGTCTCATCTCACCCTGAAGAGAGAAGACTACCTTTTAACATAAGATAACTTATTTAGTAGGAAACAAAAATCCTCTATCCTCAAAAACCCACATGTACGTCGATTTGCACTACAGCAGTTAATACTTCGTTCAGCTTCCCTGTCCTAATTAAACATCTGGTCTTCTCCTGTAACCTAGATGGTTGGAGAACAAAGATAAGAAATTGAGACCCTACACCTTTACAGCATCTCTCCATATAACCCTGGGCCCTCTCTTGTGCACTGTCCTTTTAGCTCAACCCACAGGTTTTCTATAGGTTGAGATCAGGGGTTGGCTATGCTAGAAGCTTGACCTTGAGTTTAAGTGTTTTGGAGAATTGCTCTATTGAAAGATCCAATGTTAACCCATTTTACTAGGCAGCAACATATGGGTTCATATTTAAAACAGCCCGGTATTACATTAAGTCCATGACATTAACAAGATTCTCTGGGTCCCCCATACAGCCCTCCAACATCAAACCCTGGACTGTGCATCAGGTACTTTAGTGTAGCCATTTAAGTAAAACTACAGTTTGCACTTGTTTCTAGAAGATATTCTTTAGCCATCATCAAGCAAAAGTCCTTTAGCAGCAACAACCCCAAGACTGACAAGGCTGTAAAAAGGCATAGTTGCCAGGAGAGCTTGAGGCCATCCTTTTACTTGCTTGGCTGTTTAAAAGATTCCAGCAAATCCGAGGCAACACACCAGTAAAGCATCTTTGAAAAACCTTGAGTACAGGATTAACCAACTACTACAGCCTTCTGCTTGAAAATACCCCAAATACTCTTAAGCAAAACTTGTGACAAACTTCTATATGGAAAATTAGATATTCCACACCTCCAGTATCGTTGTGCATCAAACAAGATTCCTACTTTATGAAGGCCATAACCATACAGAAAGTAGGCGCATTTACAGCAGAGCTTGCCGTGGTCATTAAGACCGCCTTATGCTTTTTTGAGAATGTGTCTTAAGCATCATGGTCCCCCATCAATACCATAAATAAACAAAAATAAATACATGTGGAAGCCAGTCTTAACTCCAGCTGTTACAATTATAGTAACATTGGGGGACTCCCAGTACCTCACTCACATGTTAACTCACACTCCATCACAGATCACCTAAAGATAAATCTACAACTTGTTCCAATTTTAATGTAAAGGTGTTTGCCACAGACGTCCAATTAATTCCCCCATTAACATGTTGCCTCTTGTCAAAACCACAAAATGTTTTCATAGTTAAATGGACAGTTGTGTCCAGTCTTAAGCAGGTGCCTTGCATCACCCTAAATTCTAGCAGGTTTGTCAGCATGTACAAAAAAAATAAATAAAGCACAATATTAACAGTAGCATTAGCAATTAACATTAAAGTAGAAACAGAAAAAAGGTACACAGAAATATTAAACAAAGTTTATTTCTAACAATTTGTCAATAACACTATAGGAATGAGATTTCAGTAAAGGCAGAAAAGCCATTTAAGCTTAATCTTTACCAGGCCTGTCAAAGTAAAGCTCGAAATCCAAAATAAACTGAAACTTAACCAAATACATCACTAATCAAATGCTGACATCCACTTAACATTGACACTGATCTAGATCCCTTTTACACCCCCCCCTTTTACTTGGTGCAGGTTTGCAGACATGCAACTCGCAGCAAGAGGAAATAGTAAATCTGGAAACACTGGAAAAAAATTACTCAAAAATGTTTATTTCAAAAGCTCTGGTGGCTCCTGATTCTCATATGCTGTAAATCCAGTCAACATGTAAAATACAACCATACAATACATTAGATTCAAAAAAGGTACCAAAAAGTACAGTAAAAATTACACTTCCATGACTGGAAATGTGGACAAAGAAAATAAAATAAAAATAAAAAAGTGTGGAAAAGTGACACTGCTTCCCCATTCATCTGTTGTCCTGTACAAATGGAGCACGAGTCCCATCATACCAAAAGTCCCATCTTGAGTAACCTCCTGCTGCTGCTGTTGCTGTCATTATGGGTTCTTGGGTTGAAAATACTTACGGCCTAAGAGGGTGAAAAAACGTGCAAGTGTAATTAAATGCAAAGTAGGGGAGTAAGAAGGGAGGCATGCGTAACGGCAAAAATAAAAGTACAAAGCCAAGGACTGATTAGAACGTGAAAAGGGAAGGGGGAAAGGCACCAGGTGCTGTGCAAAGCCAAGTAGCCCATTGCATTTAACTACAAAGAGCCAATTCCTTAAGCATTGTCTAGAAAGCAAATGAGCAGTCATCAACCCTTATTGATCAAGTAGTGTAGTTGAGATGCATTCTAAGAATTTAAGTCCAAATCAAAAGTTGCTATGCTTATCCTGTCTTTACAATTCAAGGAATGGAACACATTACTATTCAGTTTAACAAATTGTTAACTCTAAGAGCTAAAGCCTACCTATGTTTTACCATTTAACGAAACTCTAAAATGCATACCTGCACTACACGTGATCAGTATGGCTTGTAGCTACTCTGGTGGCCTCCACGTCTTGGAGTTTTTCCATAGCTTGTATTGCCCTGGTCTGGAAGATGAGAGAAAGAGGGACTGAGCGCTTCTGTGCAAAGACAAGATAACCATAGTGATCAAGCAAGCAGAGCAGGTGATCTTCACTTACTGTAGTCATATCCACCACCATAGCCATAGTAGCCAGAAGAATAGTCATAATTGCCATAACCCCCATAGTTGCCATAGCCCTGCTGGCCACCATAGCCATAGCCTTGACCACCATATCCCTGGTTCCAGTAGTTGTTGTATCCCTGGTTCCAATTCTGGTTTTGGCCTGTGGAGCAAAAGTTAAGCCTTTAGGACCAAGTTTGGCATGAACACAATTTAGACTTCCATGCCAATAGAAATCTCTAGTGTACCATAACGATCATTTAACTTACCACCACGACCCCTGCCACGTCCTCCATACCCCCCACGACCACCATACTGTTGCTGCTGGTAGACTTCCTTGGGCTGGGCAATTTTGATTTCACACTGAAACGAAAGTGGAAAATGGCATCAATGGTACTCCAAAACAACAACATTTGGCAACCAGCAGCACACTAGGAACTTTGTTACCTTGCTTCCGCCAACATTGTGGTATTGCTTTTCCATGATTTTCTTTACGGGAGATTCTTCTTTATATGTAATGAAGACGAATCCTCTCCTTTTATTTGTTTTTGGATCCGTGGGCAGCTCAATAGCTTCAATCTGTGGTTAGATAAAAAAGGAAAAACATTAGTACAACCGTACTAGAACAAGACTAAACATTCTTAAGAGTTTATTTAGGATGAGTTGTTTATTATTATTATTATTATTATTAAAAACCCTTACCTCCCCAAACGCCCCAAAATACTCCCGAATCTTATCTTCAGTCGTTTCAGGGTTAAGGCCACCAACGAATATTTTCTTAACAGGATCCTTCTTCATTGCCATTGCTTTCTTAGGATCAATCTGTCTTCCATCTAGTCTGTGTTCCTTCTGCTGCAACACCTGTAAACACATCCGTGTTACAAACCAGGCAAGCTGTGACATCCAAAACAGCAGCATACAGTGACTACAAATACCTTTTCTACACTGGCAGCTTCTTTGAAGAGGATAAATCCAAACCCACGTGATCGACCAGTGTTGGCATCCATCTTTATGGTACAGTCGGTCACCTCACCAAACTTGGAAAAGTAGTCTTTCAGATCCTTCTTGCTTGTATCCCAGCTAAGTCCACCAACAAACATTTTCCTGTAGACAGAAACATTCAATTACACTCCAAGTCAAGCTAAACGTGCATCAAGACAGTGCCGCAACTGAGGTTTGCAATAAAGACTACAATGCAAAAATGTATACAGGGAAACCCCCCCCCCAAAAAAAATATCCCACACACTGTTGATTTAGGACAAGAGCACAAACACTGCACTTTCAAATGCAAGCAATACTGGAACACCAGGAAGCATAAAAATACAAAAACTGGTCAATGACTGGACTTCAACTAAGGGTTCCATTTACCTGTATTGGGAAGACTAGAAATGCACCTGTGCATCAATACTCAGAACAGTGAGCTCACATTTGCTCAACGATAAGCTACTTGACAATGCTGTGCTAACAGTATTTACATACAGCCAAACCAACGTGAAATACATTTCATAACTCAAGCAGCAGAAAAACACCACCACATGAGCTGGGAAAAATCAGGTCAACTCTGACACCTCACAGCTACACTGTTCACCCTCCTGCTCGTTGCAGTGATGCTTATGAAATCTCCAAACCATCGCCAGCCACAATGGTTACAATGAACGGCTGTTTCGCCAATGGCGCTGTACGGCATCCAGGCCTGGCCCATCCCCCATACCAAAAAAAGGCACATGGCGCCAACAAAGACCGCTTGAACAAAAGCCCACGGGCAAACAGCATTTCCGAATGTTGTTAACAGCGACTTTGAGCTTCTCACCCAGCATCCTCCTCTCCTTTGCTGGCGTCGATCTGTCCTCCATCTCCGTTTTGAGACTCATCCTGAGCCGCAGAGTCGTCGCCCGCTTCAAGCTGCTCCCCGGCGCCGTTCAGGTCCTCTCCGTTCCCATTCTCGGAGGTCTCCATGAACTGCTGCTCAGCGTCGGCCATTTCGAATGTATTTTAATCGCCTTTTAATCGATTAAAAGAGAAACAGAATAAAGACCATGCATTTTAAAAACCTTCACTTCAGCGTCAGTAACACGCGTGTTGCTATGGGTGTGATCTAACCCACACACAAACGTAACACAGCCGGCCGGCTAACTTAAAACCTGACAGGCTAGAGAAAATAAGATTTCGAATTGCATTTATTCCTCACAAAATAAGAACAACAGAAGCCTTAACCTTACGTATTAAAAACAAAAGCAGCCAGGGTTATTCATGTACAAGACCGGCTAGCAACATGCTAAATGCAGCTAAACAATGCTAATGCTAGCTAGCCGGGAGCAGACCGAACTCTACGCTCAGCGGCCTGAATCGGGTGTAAACTAGAAAACATGAATGAAAACCTGTATCCAAAGTACAATCTCCAAAATACACTCCGCTAATCACACAAACCCACGCTAGCACGTCGGCGAGAAGGGCAATGCCGGCTTACCGTCTGCGCTTCCCGAGCCTGCGACTGCTCCTCAAGATGGATTCTCGCTCACACTGCCGTCTCGTGGTGGTTTTTATAGCGCCGGATGGGGCGCCTCTCAACAACACGCGATCTGATTTGCCACGCGGGAGCGTCACCACAATAAATCCTTCCTCCCATTGGTCAGTCGCGCCGCTGCCCTTTTTTTCATGCGCACTTCTTTCTCCCGTTCCAACCGTGAATTCAGACGGGCACAAGATGTTCCAGTCGTGGGTTTACTGTCCGTTTACACCCAGCAAGAGCTACATAATAGCATTTTCTTGTTTAGCACAATATACATACAAGCTCTGATCTTTTACCTGCTGAAACCAAAATACACTCCATTTAGGTTACAGATATATTGTAAACAACTAAAAGGGGATTTGCTCTCTCAGTTTGTCATACAAAGCTATAAAGAAAAGTTACATCGAGTACTATCACAAATAAAACTAAAGAGAAAGAAGCTGGTTAAAATGTAGATTCCCCTGACTCTTGCTTTCTTAAGGGCTTGTTTGCCAGATCCACAGAGCCTAACAATACAATAACAATACAGCTGAATGAATATTCAATTCGATTCACAGTGGTCCATAATTGGGTCTCTCACAATTTATTAAAACTGCGGGTCCTAGATGTGAACCAAGCTTTGGAAGGGCTCAGCCGCAGTGCCAATTCTGCAGTAATTGGCCCAATTTTCACCAGCATTAAAGCTGTAAGGCAGCAAAAGAGTGAGCTGTTGGTCGGGCAGCCTGTTACATCGGAAGGCATGATTAATAGAAAGTCGGTAATTGACTAGGCATACTTAGCTAATAAGAACAGTACAGATTAGCTGTATTTTATGCTAGCATGAGTTTTGCTGGACATCCAGTTTGGTCATCCTGGTTGACCAGCATTCCAGCATCAAAACAAATTATGCTGGTTTTGCTGTGGACCAGATTGCCAGCATCCCAAATAGAGCAAATGATGGATTTGCAGATGCATAGCATATAAACTTACATTGCTGCTGACCAGCATATCAACATCCAGAACACACCACATGCTGGTTTTGCAAAAGACAAGCACACCAGCATCCAAAACACAACATACACAGGTTTTGCTGGTAAGCCTAACCGTTACCCAGCATATTAACTTCCACTGATGCTAAGCATACCCAGCATACATCCAAAACATGACATACTGTGTCATATCTGGTGACCTTTCAGGCTGCAGTGGTTGTTTTTCAAGCAGGGATGGCACAGTCTGGCATTGCGATTGCATGATGCATCGTTAATCAATGTCCATGAAACCAACACTTGCTCAGCAGCCGTCTGGTAACAGTTAGGTTTCTGTGCTTACTGATGAAATACATAGACGGTTTAAAGTGTCTACCAACAGCAATACTGTCACTCGAGCAGGATTTGGAGATGTTCTAGTTGTCTCATCCATAACCCAGTATTTTAGTTTTATGTGAATTCTACTAACACAGACAAAACATACCATAGCCCAGCTATAATGCCTAGGAAAGAGCCCGGAACACATTATTAGAAAATTACATCACTTGCCTGAACTCACAAAGCCAATCAAAGAGAAAAAATATCTGAGCATTTGCAGTTCAATGTCTGTGTAGCCTTGGGCAACATTCACACACTGCTCAAACTGCATTTGACTAACTGTATGTGACTGTGACTTCAGTGGACCGTATGTGTGAAGTGTTCAGCGAGGCTGTAGGCCTGTTAGCATTCGCTGGCATGTTGAATTCGAATGAGACTCAAATCAAGTCCTATAGGATCTTTCTGCTTTTCAGACACTTGAAGGGTAAACAAACAGCCGACATCCCAGCATTTGACAGGCTGAACAATGTTAAAGGGTATATTACAGTGCAGCTCCGACACTCAGTGGGAAGGTATTTAACTTGTGATCACATTGCCTGATCAAGTACAGAACACCACCTAGGGCCAGTTTCCTGGGCATGGATTAAGCCTGGGGTTGAAATGCCCATGGGAGCATATAAGGAAGTAGAACAAAAGTAAAACATGTGAGTTTTTAAGTCTTGCTTAATAAAAACTGGTCTTGTTTCATTTAGTGGGCAAATACGGCTCTGTTCACATTTGGTGTTAACCTATGGACAGCACCATTTAAAGCCATTTACACCTGGAATTTCCTTGTGTCTCGAATGTGTCTCCACCTGAGGAAATGTGAATAGACCCCCATTGTGGGTGGATGCACACATACAGGCTGTTTTAAATGATTAAGTGACAAACCTCTCGTCATTTGGGGTCCTGACCACCACTGATAATAGCTCACAATGTGTCTGAGACTTATTGAAAACCATTCAAACCTGTATTTTCTGCTGGCTACTTATGACCTTATGCTAAACATGGTGGTCCAATTTTTCAAGCCAGTTTATGTCCACATTCATTATGTATCGAAAAGCTTCAGTTGCATACCGTCACCAGAAGCTAGATTAATGTTTCACCTATATATTTTTTTTTACTGTCGTGTGATTTGTATATTTCTGCAAATGAGAGGCATTGTTGAATATTAAGAGAATAAAGATAAAATATTCATGCCACCTGTCTAAACATATATATTCTGTATATGGGGGAATGAAAAAAAAAAAAAAATTGACAACATATTTACAGTTGAAAAAAACCTTCTGTACCATTAAGTATTTATAAATGAAAACTGCTATGAAGGTTCGTGTTAGATCAACATTTTTGGGTAGTATTACATGTCCATGCCCACTGGTGCTGAGTGACAATCAGTATATTTAGAGGCAGGAAATGTCACATTATGATTACAGAAATAAAAAATAATTAAAATAAAATAAAATAAATAAATCAATCAATCAATAAATCAGGTCCACTTTAAACCTGCTCTTATTGGGAAAGAAAGTTTAGCACCTTATTTCTTACACTTTGGTAACTGTTTTTACATGATGAAGACACCAAGTACATAGACACAGTTAGCGACATAGTTAGCAACATAGCTATAGCGGTGTGTGCAATAAAACTTAAAGCACAACATAAAAAACAAAAAGCTTCAGCCATCTTAAAACTTAAAAAAATGCTAACAAACAAAATGCATATAGTAAACACAATCTCCAAACTACTTTCACTTCTGTGTATTTCTACAGTTCAAACTGCATTTACATACACAATTAAAAAGACATCTAACTAAAATAACTAACCTGCATATCAGGCCACAAAGTCACAATTAATAGGACATCAATCAAAGCTCAAGGAACAACAATGATTATGGAGACAAACTGTTGCTAGAATGTCTGTAAAGAGGCAACTCTGAGCTGAAGTTACACCCAAACGTTGACTTCGTTGACAATGGCTGGTCCATTATGGGCTCAGAACAGCGTTAGAATTAGGTGTGAAGTGGATGGTGGATGATATTTGTGGCCAAATTGTGCAGGCCAGTTAAATTAAGGTTTAACTGTACTGGACAAAAAATTCTTCACTTATTTATGCCACAGATTAATATGACATCAATCACTTAATTTATCCATATGTAGTATAACGACATTTTGTTTTTCCTGATGTAATGGGCATTTGTTCAAAAATATATTGTTTACATGGTCAAGACAAAACGTAACATATGGGTGGGACCAGCAAAGAATTGTTCACTACATCATAGTTTTATACTGACATAGTGTATCCACCTTAACACTGACGACTGTGTGACAAAGTAATTAAAGTAATTTCTGTTTTGATGGAATCTACTTATATGTGATGCTTCTGCTGTAGAGCATTGCTGTAGGGCCCCCAACAAAGACCAAAGACTTCCATGATCAAGTATATCTGATCACTATAGCTTTGGTTGTAGTTGAACTTTTTGGTCATGAACTTTGTTCTGTAGAAGCTCAGTCATGACAGCTGTGCTGTTATGCTAAGCAAGCTGAGTTATGCAAAGCTTACAAGACACAGTACATTTAGAGAATGTTAATGTAAAGCATTCAACCTTTAGGGAAACACTGCTTTAGAAACTATAGGCTAGGATATCCATCACATGTACATCCGCAAATAAGAAAACCTATATAAACTTTAAACTTTCATAAACCTTAGAACTTTGGATTTAGTTTACTTATATTAGTATTGTAGAAATATAATTTTAAAAAATGTAGGACAACTAGTAAATGCACATCAACACAGTACCCCAAATCACCTGAACAATATACAGTTTGGAGTAAAGCAACTCGTCATCAAATAGACAGAAACGCTAGAACATATTATCAATGTCCAAACAAAGGACAAGTATCTCCAAAATGGCAACTTTACATTAGAGACAACAACCTAATTTAATTTTAATGTAAATCAGTGGAACCAGACTTCTTTCCCCTAGCAATTTTGGGCAGTTTCTGTTGGTTCATACATCATGAAGTGTTCACACATTGTAAAAAAACAGCTGCTCTGTTCAAATGGGGCATAAAATTAAAACACACAAAAATAGAGATACATGTTTTTCTTCAGACAGCAACAATATGTCTGATGTTAAATCTACTAATACCATATCATTCCTATATTTGGCATCCCCATCCTAAAAGCAGGCTCTGTACTTTTGTCAGATTATGTAACAGGAGGGAGTGCAAACATCAAGCCAACTAGTTTATATTCATTGACAAATCAATATTATTTCTGCTATTGAGAACACTTAAAATGTAGTTTTTGCATCTCAATTTTCGAGTTTTGCTGTGCAATGTGTACTTCTGCAGAGGCGAGTGAAGAGTGTGGAGAAAGCAAACATGGTTCTAAATAGGCTTTTAAGCAAATGCAAATGGGGAGAGAGAGAAAAAAATAAAAAAAATAAAAAATTCAGCTGTAAAAGGTGCCACTTTACCTCATTCTCTCACCTCGCACTCTCTCACACACACACACACGCCTACAATACAAGTTTAGCCCATCCATTCATCTTTTTCATTCTTTCCCATGTTCCAAGTGCACATGTGCTCAGGAGTCACTACACACCCTCAGGCTGTATGGGTCCAGACTATGAAACGACTTTCTCAGAGGCAATATGAAAGGCAATATAAAGAATGTTTCATCATTTAGCATTAAGTGATAACATTAACAGCACAACAGGGAAAAAAAAAAGGAACACTAAAGATAACGACAGGATAACAAATGATCCGATTTTTATTACTTTATTCAATTTTATCCAAGTTCCATTCTTAGCATTTTGTTCTTGGACTTAAGGTGTCTACCGGGTTCCAATGGTAACCTGCCACACTCTGATGAGGTTGTCAGTGTAGCCAGCAAATAGAGTCTGAGAAAAACAAATATAAAACATTATGTTCAATACATATAAGCTCAGCCAAGGACCTTTATTTACATTTAACCATATATACCAATACAACGTTCCAAGTGTTCAGGCCAACATTTTCACTTGAGTATCCGCTGCCCACACAGGAAGACCAAGTGCCACATACGCTTCAACACACACTCACACACAAGCTTGAAGCACAGAGTTTGCCCTGAGTGGAGCTTACCTGTCCATCAGCAGACCAGGCCAGGGAAGTGCACTGAGGAGGTTCAGCCTTGCTGCTGGTGCTGATCACCTCCTGCCTCAGCTCATCAACAATGATCTTGCCCTCCAGATCCTGTGGAGGGAAATCAGCAGCAACATAATCGTTAGGAATAAATAACAAAAGCAGACACACAATGTTAAACAGCAGCACCTGAGGGCTACTGATGTGTTTACTCAGTCTCTCAGAAGGAGAAAACTTAACATGATTACAATTAAAAAAATAAAAATAAATAAAAATAAAAAACTCTAAACATTAGGTCTTGCCTAGTTTCACATTTTAGTTTGCATTTAACAAGGGAAACAAGTCTAAGACAAACAAGAAAGGAATTGGGCACAGGAGAAGAGAAATGGGTTGAGGACGAGGTGCAATGAGAACAGATCCAAGTTCGCCTTGTCAGTTAAAACCACTGGTACTACTCCACTTTGCAACACTTTCCAACAGCGTCTTTAACAGCAAGTCCGGGGGAACAGCACTGATGTGCAACTGCCATATTCCAAGCTAACCCCCACCATCCAACATGAAATAAGAGGTTAAAGGTTGGATTTGGTTAGTGTAGCTCAGCAGATAACACCACTACCCGCCTGGGAGCCACCACCACATGTGAGAGACTGAGTTTCGAATCCCGGTCTGGGTGACTATTCTGGGCGACTATTCTGGGCTACACCAATAAGAGTCCTTGGGCAGGACTCCTAACACTACATTGGCCTACCTGTTATATACGATTAATCTTATAAGTCGCTCTGGATAAGATGTCAGCTAAAGGCCATAAATGTAATTGTAGTTTGGTAAACAAACTTCAGTCAAATGGAACATAACAATGATCTATAAGTTATGATAGTAATGACAGCAGGCACCCAAAAAGCAAAACCAATGCCACTGTTTAAGCCAATGAGCACTCTGTCTTCGAAACGCAGTTCCATCATCAGAACATGACCAGACAGGAACTTATAGAAAAAAAAACAAAATCTACAGACAGATGACAGTACCCAGATCTTGATGGAGGGTCCAGTGGCTGCACAGAGCCAGTATCGGTTGGGGCTGAAGCAGAGGGCATTGATGATGTCACCGCCATCCAGAGTGTACAAGTGCTTGCCTTCATTCAGATCCCACAGCATGGCCTGCCCATCCTGCAGTTAGATGACACACATGGCACATACTGTAAAACACCTGTAAAAGCAAGAGGGCCTTTCCACGCTTTCCAAATACCAGTAGGGGTCATTTGTAATTTCTCACTAAAGCCTCAGTCCCACCATCTGTACGTAGCGTGCCGACAAAAGGCAATATCATCTGCGGTTAAACAGCATTACCTTTCCACCAGAAGCACACAGAGATCCATCAGGGGAAACGGTGACTGTGTTCAGGAAGCCAGTGTGACCAATGTGGTTGGTCTTCAGCTTGCAGTTGGCCAGGTTCCACACCTGAGGTGAAAAACCACAAACACAACATTAACACGCTACACATTTGAGAGACACAGACAATTAAAATAGCAAGAGTAATTAGGATCATCATTCTGTACTGAAATTTAAAACTACTATGCTTACTGCCAACTGAACCATTTTTATCATAGTTTAAAAGATGCAGGCACAATCTTATACTTAAACGCCATGGCACGAAGTCAACAGCATGTACCACAAGACTGATACATTTAAATAAACAGAATGCACACCATGAAAAAACTGCTGGTAACAGTCTAGTTGCACTTCACCGAATACGCTCCTACCAAAACATGGATTTGGTCAGTGCCCTTTATGTATTGACACAGGGAACTACATGGTAATAACAATGAGAACTGTAATTCACCACAACAGGAGATACACCAACAATTCCACCATTACAATACCGACACCTGATACATAAATACAGGCAATTAACTAGCACTGAGAGGGTTTATACTGATAACCAAACAGTATAAACCCTTTTATATAGATCATTACTTTCCGTGCAACAAACAAAATTCTCTGCTGACAAACACATTTACATGTTGGATCGTACATATTAGATGCACTTACCATGTCTACTCTTTGATATTGTATTTGATGGACACATTAGCCTGACTTACACTCTGCTATACCAACTGGGATAGCAAATGACTACAATGCAGCAGATTATTAATTCCTGAAAAAGGTCTGGCTAAAATATTCCAGTAAAGGACTTGAGTTAGCAAGACTGTGTCCATAAAATACCGTCATTATGGATTTAGCCACAAGCATTTACACTACAACACTGCAGACATGTTAAATTGTGTCTAGGGCTGGGTAACATGGACCAAAAAGGCTGAATGGCAATACAATATGCACCTGTGTTTTCAAAGTGTTCTGAACCTTCAGGCAAAATGAAGGTGTGACAACTTTTATTAAGACGGATTGTGACCAACATAATATGCATTGACTGTTTCCTTCAACATGCAGCTATAGAAATGATAAACTAAGTAGTTCCAACTGTACAGGTGAAATCTTATCAACTGTTTAAAGCTTTCTTGCTCTGGTGTTGCTACACAGACCATATATTTAGAAATGTGGTAGGCCCACCCCCACCACCACCACCACTCCATCAACCTTCCTGTGATTATAACTCATAATATAAACCCTTACAGTGATCGTAGCGAAGGCAGGCTGACTGTGCCAAAGAGGAGAAATGCACTGGCACGGCTTTACAGAAGAAACGGGCAAAAACTCAAAACACTGCCCAGCCCAAGATCTGCCTACTGGGAAACATGAACATGCCAGAAATTGCTCTGCGGTGCCTGTTAAAAGCAACCAAATCCCCACACCTAAAGACCACTGTAGGCAATAACACATGCACACACTGATCTATCACCACACCGCTGGCCCGGTCATGTACTCACCTTGACCATCTTGTCCCAGCCGCAGGAGACAATGATTGGGTTGCTGCTGTTGGGGGAGAAGCGCACGCAGGACACCCACTCTGTGTGGCCCTCATCCTGTGGACACATACACGTTCAGATCTCTGAGAGAGACTCGCATGCACCTGAGTCCAATTTTACAAAGTCTTATGCACATCTGACCTGAATGGTGTATTTGCAAACACCCAGGGTGTTCCATAGCTTGATGGTCTTGTCCCGGGAGCCAGACACGATCTGACGGTTATCAGCAGAGAAGGCAACGCTCAGCACATCCTTGGTGTGTCCAACAAACCGACGGGTTGTGGTGCCCCTATGGGAAGGTAAATAAACATATAAGGGGAAATTGCTGCACACATTCGAATGTACTTTTAGACCACATACAGAACAAGCATTACTTGAACGCTCCTAACCTAACGTGTACTGTAATCTCTTTCAAAAAGGTCCTATTATAGATCGGGGCGCTCCCCATAAAAGGATCCTAAAGATCAGATGATAGATCAGCTAATTCAGAACCTTATTACAATAACTTCCATTATAATGTATCTTTTTTTAAAAATGTAAAGCTTTGACAATATGCTTTCTCACTTTTAATGGACACAATTCCAAGCACATTCCCCATAGCAGCACTACAGAAAACCACAGCATCCATCTGATGAACAACGGCACGGTAGCCCAAGCCACCTTAACTGAATTTGCTCTTGCTGTCAAAAACAGACTACTGAAAGAGATGCACTTTGAGGTGGTTTTTGAGGTTTTGACGCAGTGAGCACACTTTCTGCATTAAACTCACGTGGTAAGATCCCAGAGCCGGAGTGTGCCATCCCACGACCCAGAGAGAGCAAACTGCCCATCCGAGGAGATGACCACATCACTAACAAAGTGAGAGTGTCCACGCAGGGCACGCTGGGGAACACCATAGTTAGTCTCATCACGGGTCAGCTTCCACATGATGATGGTCTTGTCTGCAAAAGAGAAAGTGCCAAGTGTCTTGATCATGCTGCCAGGATTCAAGTGCATTGGAATAGACTAAACAGCATTCATCTGCTCACATCTATTCTAACTACTCTTCAACACGAATCCTGCAACAATAAGCGCTTTATTATAAATGCCTGTTTTGCTGTTCCCCATCATTAATGCCACCTGCCTCTCTGCGCATGTCTCATTAAGACCACACTATAAGGTGCTCCACAGCCAACAAGGTGAGATGTATGCAGCACAGCAATGAAGATGTCAAGACACCTCAGCTTCTATTCCAATCTCGAGTTTGGGACGCTCATAGCAAACCGGACCCTCATAGGACAGTTACCAAGACCAGTAGAGACCGAGAGGCTAACATTTACAGGGGGCTGAACTGAGTCACATTCGGCCTGAAGATAACAACAACTACCGGTTATAAGACGTGTACTTAGAACGGCGCATTACAACAGCGGTTTTGGGCGGTGTTTTATTTTGTTTGTACTTTTCCCAGCAACTTTAAAAGCAGTGAGAGCTCAGCGCTCTGCCACATCCACCAGCCGGCTCAGTGACATGGCGCGGGCCGCTTACCTCGGGACGCAGAGAGAATCATGTCTGGAAACTGAGGTGTTGTGGCGATTTGGGTCACCCAACCGCTGTGGCCCTTTAGGGTCCCCCTTAGGGTCATCTGCTCGGTCATTTTGGCGAGTTTACACCGTGCCTACCAAGGTGGATGGCTTTAGATTGAGTCGGAGGGCTAAAACAGCCTAGCTACCCAACGGTTTAGGCACAGGAAAAGGACCGCTAAACCTCCGGAAGCAAATCTTAACGCACGGGGTCGCACTGTTGCATTCTGGGAGTTGTAGGATTTTCTTTGAAAGAGCTCGAATTTTACATCGCAGGGTTAAAAGATGAGCTGGATTTAAGTAAAAATATCAGTTCACAATGATTTGTTGCAAAATAAGCCTGATGAGTCAAATATTCGATAAACATCGATAAATATACAAATATATAAACAAAATATAAGTGTCTGGTAAAAATGTCTTTTTGGCTTCATTCTCTTAGTAAGTATACTCTTCATCTCAAACTTAATGATAAATCTCTATTTACATGTAGACGTGTGCCCCATACAATGTGACTATCACTAATAATGCAGACTGATTGTTAAATAAGAAACAAAGAATTATTAGTGAAACGTACATTACCACTTTTATACATATATCTGAATCAAACTGAAGAACTGTTGTTTCATAGTAACCAGAAAAAAATCCAATTCCACGAATATTGTACTTGAGGGCATACATGTAGTTCAACGTTACTAACAGTAGTTCCTATGGTCATCTCATTGTACTGATATGTGACCCTGACCCTAATACATGTCATTGTTTTCCATGACTGTATGCCCAGCCCATGAATGGAATAACAAGATACGAACAAAACAATTAAAAGAGAATTAATGATGAAAGACGTGATCACAAAAATTATACCTATGTTTCCGCCCGGTTTCGAACCGGGGACCTTTCGCGTGTGAGGCGAACGTGATAACCACTACACTACGGAAACGCGGTGACAGCCACTCTGCTGATGGTAAATTTATGTTTAAAGTCGGTCAGCCCTCTAGTTTTATTATGTCAAATTATAACCATCGTATGTCAATTGCTTTAAAAATAATCCCTGAACGAAATTTCGATTTGTGGACTGTACAGTATTAATGTAAATACATGCCGTTACCTAACTTCTCTGCTGAAATACAGTGGAAACAATCTTACAGCCAAAGTTTACAACACTTTCCAACAGCGTCTTTAACGGCAAGTCCGTTGGAACAGCACTGATGTGCAACTGCCATATTCCAAGCTAACCCCCACCATCTAATATGAAATAAGAGGTTAAAGGTTGGATTTGGTTAGTGTAGCTCAGCGGATAACACCACTACCCGCAAACGAACAGCCCCTCAAACTCTCTAATAGCCTATAAAGGGATTCAAATCACCTATAGAGGGACTACCCATGTATGCATTAATATAAATTGATATACTTTTAGCTTGCTGTGTAGACAGGCCAGTGTGAAGCAGCTCTCACACCTCTTCAGGGTCTGATGTTTTTTTTAAGTAAATGATTTAAAAAAATAATATGGCTCATATAGTTTAATTTCAACTGAAAGTGTTTATTTGACCCTGGGCCATGGGGGATACTGGAGCCTGAACAGGCTACCAGACTATCACAGATCACACACAGATAAATAAACATTCACTCACAGTAACAATCACCTGGCATGCTGGCTTTGGACTGTGGGAGGAAATCAGAGCACCTCTGCACAGACAGAACCCTGCATGCTCCAGGCCCAGAATTGAACCCAGACCCTTCTTGCTGTGTGGCACCAGCACTACCCACTGCCATGCCATCCATCAAGCTTCATTATCTAGAAAAAATGGCTAATTGGCTAATAATCTAATTTTTTCCTCATTCCCATTTGACTGGATAAGCTTGAGATCAGTCTGTTTAGACTCAGGCGTACTCTCAAGGCTCATATTAGATCCTTGTTTGGTGGTCTCTTCCACCCTACAATGGTGTAGCAGTTATTTGCTAGAACCTATTTAAGTGTCTAACTGTACCTTCTACATATGCATTATCTCATACTATATGAGCTGCACCCTGCTGGTTAGACTGGTGAATGTTTTACCTGGTCCCTGAAGGGTAAGGGCAGAAAACAGCTGCCCTCTGCTGGTCAAAGCTATGGAAGACCATTTCTGCCACTCCAAGGCTGTATAGTATCTCATAATCATGACTCACTCTCTAATAATTATGTCCTAGAATCTCATAAATATGGCCAAAAATCTTATAATTATGAGCTACTTGTTCATAATTATGACTTAGCATCTCATAATTACATCCTAGAATCTCATAAATATGGCCTACAATCTAATAATTATAATAAAATTATTACTGTCTAATTATTACGACCTAGAATCTCATAAATATGACACAGAAACTCATGATTATGACTTCCTAGCTCATAATCATGATTTTCAATATGGCCCTTTTCCTTTAAGTGGCAGAATGGACTTTCATACAAAGCTAGTATATATTTCTTGAACATATTTTTTGTATTTTGATCTATAATTGTACAAGTGATGCAAAAAATACATGGCAATTTTGCAGTGTTATACAGACAGGTAAAACAAATGAAGCAGAACACAGGGATGCAATTCCTTTTTCCTTTCATTTTTCATTCTTCTCTTCAGGACCTCCATACAAAGTTCATAGACATTTACAATCTGCACAAGTTGTTTAACCTGCTAGAATCATACGTTTAACTCTTCTCCCAATCACGTCTGTCAGCACATCATGTATGATGGTTAATAACTGATTTACGTAGATATTCTCAGTATCGTTCAGTTTCATGTGACGTATGACTATATTATATCTTACAATATAAACACTGAGTAATGTAATTAAGGCAGCTGAGGAGGGGAATGGACACTGCAGCATCACAGGACATCTGTAGGATTCCCCAGGATGAGGATTATACGAATCCTCATAAAAGGACCTTTAAGAAACTTCCAGGGATGCAGGTGCACGAGATATCTGTAGGGCTGTTTTTGTGAAGGATCACACAAACCATTAGAAACTATACAAAACACTGCCGGTAACGCCTGCAGCACAGAACGCTTTCCCCACAGAACGGAAATGGCATAGGCCTATTATAACACAAATGCAGTCCTCGCTCATATTCTTCATCTACATACATGATAAACAGACATGTACACATGGATTAGGGATGGTTGACTCGAATACACAAACACATTGCGCTGTTTATCAGCAGAACCATCAATCTCATTCAAAAACTAAAGCTCTAAGAAGTTTCGTAAGTTAATATCTATACATATTATTTACACAATATCAATAAAAGCACTGAGAACAGATTCTTAGAAACTCCATCTGAAATTGCTGAAATTGTTTGGAAAAGTAGAAAGTGGTCTGCACATTTCAAATACAAAGTAATATCGGACATCATAGGGATGGGCACTCAAACCAACTGGCTTTCTCATGTGCATTCACTGAACACTTTATTAGGCATGCCACAGTACCTAATATATACAGTATGTTGCATATGCATTCACTGTCCACTTTAGCAGCTCCACTTACAATATAAATGCACCTTGTAGTTCAACAATTACACTTATCCCACTTTTACCCCGTCCTTCAATAGCCGGGACCTCCAAAGGACCACCACAGAATAGGTATTAGGGAGTGGTGGATCATTCTCAGCGCTGCATTGACACTGACATGGTGAGTGGATAAGACACAGAAGTGCTACTGGAGTGTTCACTTTGTCCACTCACTGTCCACTCTATTAGACACTCCCATCTTGCTGGTCCTGTGCAGAGCTTGTGTTGGTTATCCTCTAGCCCTTCATCAGTGGTTACAGGACGCTGGTCACAGGAAGCTACCCACAGGACGCTGTTGGCTGGCTGGTTTTGGTTGATGGATGATTATCAGGCCAGCAGTGACACTGAGGTGTCCAGCAGCACTGCTGTGATCCACTGATTCACTTACACCAGCACAACACACACAAACACACCACCACATCAGTGTCCACGCAGTGCCCACATAATAACTGCTCTGTGGTGGTCTTGTGGCGGTCCTGACCATTGAAGAACAGGGTGAAAAGTCACTAGCAAAGTATGCTGAGAATCAGAAGGACTAAAGTCTGTAGTTGTAGATCTGTATGGTAAGTGAAGCGAACAGACAGTGAGTGTAGATACAGTGTATATATACCCAATAAAGCGTACAGTGAGTGAATATAAAACAAATACAAAAGATTTAACATGTATCAGATTGTTATCTCTACTGATTGATCTTTGTGTTTTAGATGCGTCACATGTAAATACCAGCTGACCAAGCAATTTGTCTTTGACACATTTTCCTGTGTACAGTACGGCCAAAACGTTTGTTGATGTTTCTTCTGAAATCAATGTTACTCAATGGGTGTTTGTTCCACTTACAGGGGTTGGACAATGAAACTGAAACACCTGTCATTTTAGTGTGGGCGGTCTCATGGTTAAATTGGACCAGCCTGGTGGCCAATCTTCATTAATTGCACATTGCACCAGTAAGAGCAGAGTGTGAAGGTTCAGTTAGCAGGTAAGAGCACAGTTTTGCTCAGAGGACAAACTGTTGGTGCACGTCTTGCTGGCGCATCTGTGACCAAGACAGCAAGTCTTTGTGATGTATCAAGAGCCACGGTATCCAGGGTAATGTCAGCATACCACCAAGAAGGACGAACCTCCACCAGCATCACGTAGTGACCTGGCCACTATCCTGCAAGAAGAATGGCTTAAACTCCCTCTGACCACTGTGCAGGACGCAGTATATGTCATTCCCAAGACCAACTGACGCTGTATTGGCCGCAAAAGGAGGCCCTACACCATACTAATAAATGATTGTGGTCTAAAACCAGGTGTTTCAGTTTCATTGTCCAACCCCTG
Organism: Prochilodus magdalenae; assembly: GCA_024036415.1. NCBI lineage: Eukaryota > Metazoa > Chordata > Actinopteri > Characiformes > Prochilodontidae > Prochilodus > Prochilodus magdalenae. The sequence continues at coordinate 459,834 of JAMWET010007397.1, read as the reverse complement.
TACACTACAGTATCAGTCTGTACTCCTCTGGAAATGTTTTAAACTAGATGTTGCAACATTGCAGTGAGGATTTAATTGCATATAGCCAGAGGTACTGATGTTAGATGGTTAGTTCTGAATCACTCCAACTTATCCAAAAGGTATAAGATGGAGCTCCATGACTCCAGAAACCTCGGTTCCACTGCTCCACAGCCCAATGCTGGGTGGCTTTATACCAAATAAATGAACATGTCATCTACAGAGATCTGTGTATATTTGAATAACCCTGCCCATCCCTATTTAGGTTCATTTAAACTACTGTGTTGTGTTTCTTGACATGAATACTTTTGTTTCCTGAGAAATGACGATGTATGAATGTAGACAGTTCCATTGAAGTTCCATTTAAAGTGTCCACAGTCAAGATTCATCACAGGCTCCCTTAAAAGGCCACACGTTCCATCCCTGTGGGTCCCAAGCTTCTCTCCACCATGTACCTGGATTAGAAACCTCCTTCTGCTCCCTTGCCTCAGTCTTTCAGTATAGGGTATACACACTGGAGCTTTCAGGCCAACCCATATGGCTTAAAGCAGATCTTGCACACTCTGTGAGATGGGTTCATGTTTTCGCTGGTTATGTGTGGTTGTTAATTCTCCTCTCCGGGTTAGAAGCATCATTCTCTCTGCATCCCTCAAGCACTGAGTCCATGTGCCCTCACCAGTTCTGTAAGTGTCCTTGCTTTAATCTCCACAATTCTGAGCCCTTCTTTGTAGTAAGCAGCGATATGGACAGATTTTTTTGCAAGGAGGCTCACAGTATATCTTTCTGTATCAAAACCCAGAATATTAAATATAAAAAAATTACAAAATTGAGAAGGGGGAAAAAAGCAAATGTTAGTTGCAAATATGTATATCAATATGTACAGATTCCATGCTTCTGGTTGGTCATCACTGAAAGAGAGCAGAGAAGAAAACAGATTAAAGATGACAGATTTTCATAAGGCATAACTCATATACTGAGTGGCCAGCTTTTTAGAAACACCAACCTTGTACTTACACCAGTTTATAAGGAGCATGTACCATTTAGGTGCTGTTAGGCGGTTTCAGAATTAGGAACCCACATTTAGATGCAGTCTGCGTTGCGTACAGTCAGGACCAACGGAAAACAATTAGATTCCTTAGACTCTCAATTAGTAATTGTATCAGTGGTTCCTTGGCAAACTTTGTAGGTTTACAATGACTGAATATGAGATTAAAGTTTATATAGTTATAAATGTATACTATTGACTAGCACACAAATGCTCGAGCTGCCCCATAAAGAGCCAGGCTTCAGTGGCAGTGTTAAGACCACCACCAAAGTGTGGTTCAGCCCTGCTTGTGTGACCCCACCTTCAGAAAACTAACCAGCCCTTCTTGACCGCTCCGACACAAACTGAGAATATTGGCCTTCAGAGAATATTGGCCTTCGCATTACAACAGGTAGATCACATACGTATGGTGTCAGATGTTTGTTTTCAAATTAACATTCTCTCTCATCAGCTTTACAGCAAAGCAGATGATGGAAAATTAAAAGAATAAAAATAGAAGAAAAGATAGATGTAAAGAAGGGATCCCAGGTCCAAGCCCCCCATGAGTAGGTCAAAGGCAACAGTGGCAAGAAAAAAATCCCTAGGAGTAAGAGGAATAAACCTTAAGAGGAACCCCGGCTCAAGAGTGGAACCCACCCTCTTCTAGTCAACACCAGAGGTAATCTGGTGTTGTAATCTGGGAGGTAGTAATGTAAAGTTAGAACCGTCTCATATCTTCTCTCTTAAGGTGAGAAATAGAGTTCATGACCAGTGCCCGATGCTTCCTTGAACCGACATTACTGAATGAAGTGCCCTTGAACAAAGGACCTAACCCTCAACCGCTCCTAGGTGCCATGGATAGGGGTGCCCATCGCTTCAGGCAAGTGTGCTCACTGCCCCTAGTGTGCACTAGTGTGTGTGTGTATACGTGGGTGTTTCACTTCACGGATGGGTAAAACATGGAAGACAGATTTCTCTGAATACAAACACAAATGGCAAAAAATACGTACAGTAGAATGAGACATGTCAAAGGAGACATGTAGATCAGTCTTCTGGTACAAACATTTAGAACATGTAGTTTTTATTGTATGTAGTAAAATACTTCTGTGTTTATGAGTACAGTTGCATTTATCAAATTGCTATAAACTCATGTGTGGGTCAGTAGTGTAACGTTAGCCTCGACCTACGAAAAAATATACCATTGAGTTGGTCTTCATTACAAACATGTTTCATAACAGAGAGTGTAGAAACTTTACAGAACAATAAATTAGTATTTAATCACTGAGCTCTTTAGTTACCAGTACACTGTCACGTTCTATTCTCATGACTGGATAATCAACAATTCACTTTACCATGTTGTTGAAGTTTTTATTTTATTTTATATTGCTAATAGTAAATGTGTGCTTTTTGTATTCCTTTTGCAAAAACTGTTTTTATAAGTGTTGCTTATTAATATTATATTTATAATGAATATTAACATTACTTTCATTATTAATATTTTTAATTGATTTTAATTGTCGATTCTACATTTACATTTAAGGCATTTAGCAGACGCTCTTATCCAGAGCGACTTACCACTGTGCTTAGTGTTCCATCAGATAATATTCCAGCTAGTACAGAAAAGTTAGAGCCTAAAAATCACCATGAGCTCAGACACTGCGCAAACAAGGGGCCAGTGCTGATAGCTAGAGATCAATACACATATATATAAACCAAAAGTGCACTACCTGGCAACCCAGCCCAGTGCTCACACCTATAGAGAAGAAAAGGTCATTATAAGTACAACACAATACACACAACTTACACCTCTACTAGTGCTTACTCACCTAAGTGCATTTTAAAGAGATGGGTTAGTTCTTTTATTCTAGTATTATATTTGGCAGTGGTTATGTTTATAATATAAATAAATATGAGTAGCCTATATAATACATGAATTATGTCTATTGATTCTTATATTTTGGCTTTAAATGACCAGCTTTGTGAGTTTTTGTATGTTTCCTGTTGTGAAAGTCAGACTGAACACATCTGGAAACATGGCAGTTTGAACTAATGTGGTTCAAACCAATGTGACTCAAACTACAGTGGTACGAACAAGGTACGACAGTTTCGGGAAACATTCAAACTTGTTAGTTAGTTTAGATGTTAGTTAGTTTAACCATGTATCGTATTATGTTAGTTCAGTACTAGGCTTTGTTGCTGTACGGGAAACGCATCCCCGATTGTCATTTTGACATCTCTGACATAAATAGTCTCACGCAACTCAAACTGAAGAAAACAGCAGAAAGTGTCACAAAAAACTAAAAACAGACCAAGACATGGCTGCCAGAAACAAAACAGGCATCCGACCCACCACTGTTTTAATACCCCACCAATTTTTTCATAGAGTTCATCAAAACAACTCTATTCTTCATAAGATAGAGTGAGCACAATTAAAATTTCTCTTTCAGTGGAGGTGGTGAGACATTCACTGTGAAACCTTCATGATTAATCGCTGACTGATACACAGCCTAATGCACTTGACTGTCACAGTTGGCTACCCCACTGTGTGAAATTGACTAAATGTCAGTTTCAGTATTTCTCACTGCTAAACTAGGCTTTGCTATCTGTGTTTGCTATCTGAGCTGAACCTAGTGAAGCGTAAAGTCATGAAGCCATGATTCCCACACTCAAAACCCAGGACATTACCAGGATACTGTGACAACTGTCATGTCTTTGCATCATTCACACATGCCGGTCTGTTCACACATGAGCCCTTCTAGCAATCTCCTGCCGATTGTATAACGCCTTGTGCAGGTAAATCACAGTGTCAACTGTACCTTGATTTAGCTTGCGGTTGTGTGTAAGACCTTCCCACTTAGTTATTGCTAAGTTCCTGAGTAGAATGTCTTGGGAGCACCTCCCTAAGTCACTTAATGTTAAAATTACTTAATTTCACCAGATATGTCACACAAGAATTTGTATTGGCAAGTGCAGAGATGGAAGCGATACATTTTGCCCCATCATTTTTTGGAAGTGTGAAGTCAATCCTGTACCAAGAGTCTCCAACCTCATGGAACTTGTGGTCCACACAACCCATCAAAGAAGCATTTGTGCCTGGACTAACAGTTTCAATAGCAAACATAAATATCACTGTGATAATAATGTGACATAATCATAATTTTAAAAATCTTATTTTTTTGTTTGTTGTTAAATATATAAAAAACTAACTGGAGATTTCCCCCTATTACAAAGCCTTGGAGAGGACTGGGGTAAAAGATATTGGTTCTCTAATTTTCTTTAACTGTGCACTTTTCAGTACCTGTAAACCTACAAATTCCACCGTATTGGAGTTGAATCTGCTAAAATGAGTATATGTACAAGGTAGGTGTAGCCAATAAACTGGTACCCTATTTCAAAGAGCTTAAGTCATAGTGTACAAACCTTATGCCAGCATCCTGGCATTGGTAGTCCGTCTCGGTCCTAGGAACAGAAATAAGAAAGAGGTGAATAGGTAACTTTTAAGGTGGACTGAGATGAAGAACGGGCCAGATAAGCAGCATATCCAAATGATTTCATAGCACACCACCCACACCACCAGAGGGTTGTTGAAGGGGGAAAACACCAAAGGAAACAGAACAGGTTTGATTTTAACCACTCCAAAAGTCAAATCACAACGTACTGCATCATGCTATCACCAACATCAACAACAAACACTACTCTGAACACACATTCAGTGAATTCAGCCAAACGGCACAACAAAAACACAAAACAAGAGCACTTGCACCAATGGGATGTTTATCTGGTGGGGTTGCCTCATAGAGCAAGGCTTCGAAATCTTGATGTGCATTAATAATTTACAGTATTACCCAGTTCAGTATTATCTCTATTACACAATAATTCAACGGACAGACTCTCAAAGCTTAGTATTTACCTTCTGATGTACTTAAGTATAGAAAATAAAAGCATCATGATTTATTATGGCTCTAATGTCCTATTATCATTTCTGGAACAAGACTTTTAATCAGCTCACTGTAGGTGAAGAGACTCTAGTGTCTCTCAGTCCACCAGTCTTTAATAGAGGGTCATTAATTAGTCTGACACTGACGTCTATTCAAATGATCATAAGCACAGAACAGCTAGAACCAAGAACCAAGCTCTATCCAACAGGTAATAAAATAACCTTATGCACACATAAGCCAACAGGACAAACTGCTAACAGTACACTAACACATTACACTTACTGAGTTACTGTACACCAACACACTACTTACAGTACACTAACACATTACACTTACTGAGTTACTGTACACCAACACACTACTTACAGTACACTAACACATTACACTTACTGAGTTACTGTACACCAACACACTTCTTACAGTACACTAACGCATTACACTTACTGAGTTACTGCACACCAACACGCTACTTACAGCACACTAACACATTACACTTACTGAGTTACTGTACACCAACACACCACTTACAGTACACTAACGCATTACACTTACTGAGTTACTGTACACCATCACACTACTTACAGTACACTAACACCTCACCCTTACTGAGTTACTGTACACCAACACACTACTTACAGCACACTAACGCATTACACTTACTGAGTTACTGTACACCAGCACACTACTTACACTACACTAACACATTACACTTACTGAGTTACTGTACACCAGCACACTACTTACAGCACACTAACACATTACACTTACTGAGTTACTGTACACCAACACACTACTTACAGCACACTAACGCATCACACTTACTGAGTTACAGTACAACACACTACCACACTACTTACAGTACACTAACACATTACACTTACTGAGTTACTGTACACCAACACACTACTTACAGTACACTAACACATTACACTTACTGAGTTACTGTACACCAACACACTACTTACATTACACTAACGCATTACACTTACTGAGTTACTGTACACCAACACACTACTTACAGTACACTAAAACATTACCTACAGCACACTAACGCATTACACTTACTGAGTTACTGTACACCAACACGCTACTTACAGTACACTAACGCATTACACTTACTGAGTTACTGTACACCAACACACTACTTACAGCACACTAACGCATTACACTTACTGAGTTACTGTACACCAACACACTACTTACAGTACACTAACGCATTACACTTACTGAGTTACTGTACACCAACACACTACTTACAGTACACTAACACATTACACTTACTGAGTTACTGTACACCAACACACTACTTACAGTACACTAACACCTCACCCTTACTGAGTTACTGTACACCAACACACTACTTACAGCACACTAACGCATTACACTTACTGAGTTACTGTACACCAACACACTACTTACAGTACACTAACACATTACACTTACTGAGTTACTGCACACCAACACACTACTTACAGCACACTAACACATTACACTTACTAAACTACTGTACACCAACACACTACTTACAGTACACTAACACATTACACTTACTAAACTACTGTACACCAACACACTACTTACAGTACACTAACGCATTACACTTACTGAGTTACTGTACACCAACACACTACTTACAGTACACTAACGCATTACACTTACTGAGTTACTGTACACCAACACACTACTTACAGCACACTAACACGTTATATTACAGGCTAGATTTAAGAATCCTAATTTTCTGACCTGATCTAAGAAATGTTGAGTGTTCATGGCTTCAGTTGATTTTAGTGTGGTTTACATAATGTCAGAGTTATTAAAAGTTCATAAATGTTTCCTGGTTTTGTCTAGGGAGGACAGGGAGGACTGCACATATGATTAGTAATTTGACTAAGTGATTTGAGAATCGAGCGAGTCTTCAGGGAGTCCTGCTAAAAGCTTTACGACTGTTCATAGGTTTTGGAGAATCCGGCCCCTGACTTGGATCAGAAATCCTTGCTGTATGAGAATGACCCTGTAAGGACCCACTAGACCATGACGAACCAACACCATCAAAGCACAACCACAGAGCTAATACTGTACCAATGGGCAGGGGGCATCTGGAGTGGACTCCCCACCATATTCTCTACCCCCACTGGATTCCTGTCAGTGAAACCCAGCCACATTAAACCTATCACTCCATCTAGAACCAGCAACTGGCCAAGAAAGACAATTCTGGAGACAGATCATTACAAGCAGCGGTGGACAAGAAGATGGATAACGTACCACAGGACAGGGCTGGTCTAACCCTGGAGGCCCCTGTTCTCCTTTTTGTCCTTTGAGACCCTTTTTCCCCAGTGAGCCTCTTTCACCCTGAAAGTCATAGAAGAAAAAGTGGGCAAGTTTATCTACAACACTACATAATACAGGTTTACATCCTTGCTAGTGTCACATGCACATTCCCATTTATGACCATAATATTCCATGCCCTAATATCATAATATTGCTAATGTGACACCACATATTTGAACAAATAATCAGTAATCTTATAAGTATTTTCTAAACCAGTGGATAATAATAATAACCACTGTGTCAGAGGAGTGTAATAGTTTCGCCAACCTTTTCTCCTCGGTCGCCTTTGCTGCCCTTGTCTCCTCTAAGCCCCGGAAAACCCTAGTAAACCAGACACGCTGTCAGTAAAAGGTGTGATCCAGACCAGAAAACACATGTATCCAAAACATACTTACATCTAATCCAGGCTCCCCTTGTTTCCCCTGTAAGCATAAACAACATATGTATTTGAAATAACTCCGATACATCAAATAGTAAAGAGAGACATTTCTGGAAACATCTCTGTGATGTCAGTGACACCGACCTTTTCACCCTTTGCACCTGGCAGACCAACCAAACCATTAGAGCCAGGAAAACCCTGAAGACCCTGAGCAGAAGGAAGAACGATATGAGTTCAGTGTACAGATCTATACAGTCCCCATGTGTCACTGATTCAAACACAAAGTCAATCAGCTATGAGGTTATTAGGTTTCTTAGTTTTGCAGAAGAGCTGTGAAGCTAATGTAGCTAACAGGTAACAGAATCTTGGAGCCCACCAGTTAACATCAGGCAAACTGCATCCATAATTCATCACACTTGCCTCAAACAACATCAAGTCATAACCTTATCTTGTATTTTCATATGCACTTCTAGAAGGCTTACCCGTGGTCCAGGAGGACCCTTTTCTCCTATATCCCCCTTCTCTCCTTTCATTGCCTCACCTGGCTCCCCCTTGAGTTAAAACAGAAACATTTACATTCATCACATTATTAGTCCTATATGAACACAAAACTTAATCTTCAAAGTTTTAAGTGATTTTGCTCTTTGGGAAATACCACCACAGTCGTACCTTCTGGCCAGGCATTCCATGATGCCCCTTGGAAAACAGGAAATGGAAATACTGTTATATATATTCTTGCTCAGTTAATTCAGTCATTTAAAGCAGAATAAAAAGGGCTTTAATGTTTTTCCCTACCATGATGCCCTGTGGTCCAGGTGGGCCAGGAGGCCCTGGTGGGCCTGGCAGTGAAATGATCTGAGCCTAAAAAAAAAGCAGAAGAACAAAACTCACTCGAATGAAGACTCAAAGTGTGTGATTTGTGAGGAGCCAGCATCTCTTTTACACTTCTGCCAAACTCACCACACGCCATTTATTTAATTTCTAGTCAAAATGGCTATTGAGTTTAAAAAATGTAATTATGTATGCTGCTGGATTTGAATAAGCAAATGCTCAAGAGCATTAAATTGGATAATTAATGCGGTTTCAGCAACAATTCCTGTAACTCTGTGGGAAGACGTATCTTTGCACTCCTGGAAAAGATGTTACTGTGTTTCTGAAGGGTCAGATGATTTGCATATAAGGACCATTTGCATCAAGCAAAGAAGTGAACTAAGGAGATGCTGGAATGAGTGAATTGGGTTAAGAACTGTCCAGTGCATTATTAAAACCTAGAGGAATAGTGGTGAACCCACAGAAAAGAAATGTGGTCAGAAAAACAAGACTGTGACCAGAGATCAATTAAACAAGTCAAAACATTAGGTACTGACAGTAGGACCCATGACTACATTTAATAGTGTGAATAAAAGCATTTTAATAAGCACAATCCAACAATAACTTACAGGATCGGGACTAAACAGCTGCATGGACTTTTACATGAAATCTACTTCTAATTAGGCTAATCATAAAAATGCTCTTAACCTGCTGGGAAGCATTAGGACTGGACACCACAGCAATGGAAAAGGTCATGTGGTCTGATGAGTCCAGACTGACCCTATTCTGTAGCAAAGTGAGCATCAGTGTATAAGGACAGGTGCATGAAGGGATGCACCCATCATGCCTAGTGTCCACGATACAAGCCTTTGAAGGCAGTTCTATGACCTGGATTGGCTTCAGTTAGCCACCTGAATGTACTGAATGACACTAAGATAAACACAAACGAAGAAGCTGGACAATAAACCGATTACCCAAGCGTCCATATTTCTACATCTCAGCTGGATTGTGAGAAGCAGAACTTCTAAGACAGTGAAGGACGGTCTGTATTTATATTGTCCACTTTTGAATATGGACTTTATTTCTAAAGGTGTAATGAGAAAAGTGCCCACAGCAGATGTATTAAACAATTTTAAACTGACCAGACGGTCCTCAAGTCTGGAGTCCCCTTTGTCCCCTTTCTGACCATCAGCACCCTGAAATAAATAAGCATTTCATAGTCAGTAATCTTCTCTTGCAAATAAAGCACCAGTTTTACTATGAAGCACCTCTCGGCAGTGGTAATCTAGTTACAGGTTTAGTGGTCTTACTCACCGCTGCCCCAGACACACCCATCTCTCCCTTTCCTCCCTTCTCTCCTGCCACTCCTGGATCTCCTAACTCGCCCTTTTCTCCCTTAGGTCCCTGTGGAAAGCCGAGAATTGAACAGCGGTTAGACCAGCAATGGTCACACTTTAATGTTTCACAGTATTACTGATTACTGAGTGATTTATACATGACATACATGAATAATACGTTTATTTCTCTGTTTGTAAATATTTAAATTATGTTATTTTAGTTTGAAGGACTAAGTCTGTGATTCAGTGGCTATAATACAAATGTATGTTAATGCCAGTATATAATAGTACATGATATTATTCAGTATCACACCATATATATATACAAATGTTAAAATTTTGGAATCACTTTTTGTTATACATAGTTGTTATACAGTTCACTGAGGAAAGCAAATGAAATAAGGATTCCAAATATAATCTAAAAAAAATCTACATATATATATATATATATATATATATATATATATATATATATATATATATATATATATATATATATATATATATATATTTACATTTATTTCTCTATAATCAATAAATAATATAAATCTTCATTTATAGAGCACTTTTATACCATATGGCTGTCAACAGTAACAGAAGAAACTATGAGTATTATTTTAAAATCATATGAGCAACGAACACAAATCTATAAATCTTAGACGTCATACTCAGTTTTATCCTGCATATATATATATATATATGTCTATGTATATAGACCTGTATTGAACAGTATATCTATAATAGGTAAATTGTCTGTAATGTTTAAATTGTAAAAAAACTGTAGAAGTTATTATTGCAATACATATTACACAACATACTACACAAACTCTACCTGTTTGCCTTCAGATCCAGGTATTCCAGGATAACCCATCTCTCCCTATTGACACCACATATTTCATTGGATTAAAAATAATAATAAAAACATAACAAATGACTGGCAAATTATATGAGAGCATAAGGGCAGAGCAATGGGCCTAATTCACCAACAGTTCACCAAAAGAAAAGTCTTCTTACAAGCCACTCATGCCATTTTTAAGAAAATCCTGACATTCACCAATGTTTTATAAATGAACAATTTCACAATTAAAAAAGCTGTTATGCTGTTATGAGCAAATTGCTTCTGTTCTGTCATGGAGAATGCCTGTCACCTTTGCCCCTATCTCTCCAGGAGGTCCTGGTGGGCCTGGCGGACACTGTTGACACTGAGGGAAAAGGACAAAATGTATAAATGTTACATGTTTTAAAGTAGGCCATACGGCAGGGTGGTATGAGGCATTGTGGGATTTTACATGGTTTTATTAGCAATTGAACATTTTAGCAACATCTCTTCATTGATTCAATGTTTGCGATGTTCACAAGGTCATTCAGAGTGGTCTAAAGTGAAGTGGTGATGTTGATGATGGCACATAAATAAATACATAAAATGCATGTTCTGTTTGACATATCTGTCTTAACTGTCTGAAACAAAATGCTTTAAGCCAGTACATTCCCATTACTAACATAAACCAGTGTCTCAGACATCAAAGAATATATTCATAACCATTTCATGTAATAACCTTCTTTAATGTAGTTTTTTGAAGCATTAAATTTAGATGTCTGGTTCCTATCAGCACTGTGAACAGCTCTTGATTCTGTAAGATACACTACAACACAGAGTTTCACACCAAACCACTCTGAACACCGCTGTTTACATTACATGGTTTTACTCATGCAGGCATGTTCACACCTTGGTGGAATTTCCCTTTAATCTAAATCTTACCATCAGGTCTATTTGTGAGCCAATTTCCCCCAAGGGCCCAGGAGGTCCCTACTCCCCAGCAAAGCCCAAACCAGGAGAGAGGAAGAGCAGGAGAAACGAGAGAGAGAGCATGTCATAGTAGCTTGACTAAATGGGTTAAAACAGAGCACTATAATGAACTGATTATAAGGTTAATTGGGTTTGTAGATTTGGGACACAGCCCCTTACCTTTGGACCTGGAAAACCAGCTTCCCCTCGTTCCCCCTGCAAAGGCAAATGTGCAACAAAGCTCATTACTATTGAATTATTAATAAGCAAAACATGCGACTTGATGATTTGAGTTGCTCCATAAGATCTCTATGCACCACAATAACATTTAACTAGCATTGCACCTTTATGCCTGGGGGTCCATCCACGCCTCTTTCCCCTTCTTCACCCTTATCTCCCTGCAGGATGAGAAATAAATGTAACTGGGAAGACAATACATCAATAAAAAAACAACAGCCTGTATGGATCATTCTACTGAACCAGCTTAAAGTCTGAAACCGATTTCAGATATCTAACTGACCTGGACTTTAGAAAATCCTTTTGCTCTGAGTGCCCTTATACTGTAATTAAGCATACGACTATAAGATAAGATAAGATAAGATAAGATAAGATAAGATAAGAAAAACCCCACAGTGGGGAAATTTACAGTGTTACAGCAGCAAAGGGATAGCAAGGTACTCAGTACAAAAAATAAGACAGGTGAACAGAACAACAATATAAACATAATGAATAATAGAAGTCAAAAAATTATCTTATTTACAGATAATTGCAAAATATTTACTGAAAATTGCACATTTATTATTTATTGCACATGGGGAATGTAAAATACTGCACATTGTTAGCATTGCACATTATGCTACATAGAAAACGACTCTATTTCCTGTGAGGCCTTCCATTCTGTCACTACCACAACAATTATAACAATGCTGAAATGCTCTCCACAGTAGAGTTTTTGCATGAGAATACACACAATAAAAAAATATTTATTAAAACACAAAACCATTACAGATGAGATGTGTTTTATTGACTATTTTTAATATTACACATTGATTTTCAGACTTTGGGACACATTTGCTTAAAAACCATGGGACCTAACTGCTCACCATGTCACCAGGAGGGACAGAGATGCAGTCTCACTTCCTGCTTTAAAATGCACGGGTGTGGTTAAAAATTAGGCCACGCCCACATTCTAAACCTTTTGTGTTTTTGTCTGAACTTCAAAAAGATTTCTTAAACCTCCCGCTTCAGTTCACATCTCTCTGTAACTGTAAGCAGTATCCCTCTCATTTGCAACCATATCCACAATTTTCCCCTTTCTGTGTTCGGTTATGGCCCATCCCTAGACCCGGTCGTAACAATGCAGGAAAATACATTAGAAATGTACTGTCTTCCCAAGTGTACATTTAGGGGTTAGTGTTTGGGACAAACACCTCCTAATGGAAAGCACGGTCTACTTGAGTAGAACGGTACAGACACGGTTGGTGTAGCTCAGTGGATAACACCGCTATCCACCAGGGAGCCACCACCACATGTGGGAGACTGGGGTTCGAAACCCAGTCTGGGTGACTATGCTGTGCTACACCAATAAGAGTCCTTGGGCAAGTCTCCTAACACTACACTGGCCCACCTGTAATATGAATATCCTTGTAAGTCGCTCTGGATAAGAGCGTCAGCTAAATGTGGTAAATGTACAGAGTAGAAAGGGTAGAATGTGCAGCACTGAAGTTTAGAATTACTTGACTGTTAATGCTGGGGTTTGGCTCTGATTCATCACAGCTGTGCAAGGTGAAATCTGATTGGAAAATGTGTGCACACAAATTGCACACACAATTTTGTTATTAAAAAATAAGTTGTTATTCATCATATTTTTACCCTGTTATCATACAAATGCTGACCAGTGGTTGTGAAGATTTGTTGTGTATTGTATTTAACATGTTGTGTATCCTAAGCATATTGTATATTGTCATATTAAGCATATAGTTTATTGTATATGGCATATTGAGTATTGTCATATGAAGCATATTGTGTAACATATCAGATACCACTTTAGAATAAGGCTACCTTTATAGTGATTTATAAACATTTATGAATATGTTGTTATTGGTTATTAGTTGGTTATAAACATTTTAAAAATATTAATAAGCAGTTATAACAGATTAATACAACTGGGAAAAATGAGCCCTAATGTGGTGAATATGTACTGAAGCCAACAGGCTTAATGCAGATTGATAGGAAAGATGAAGTACGATCAGTAAACATCAAAATCTGATCTGTAACGATATAAAGTATGCATGTTCAGTGTTACACTAACAACACGTCATTGTTGCCCAAGTTATTTATGTGTTATAACTGCTTATTAACAACTTTAAGGTGTTCATGACCTAATTAATGATCATTAATAAGCTCTTTTTAAACCATGTATAACTCTTTATGAGAGTAGCCTTATACTAAAGTGGTACCCAATATCATAATTAACATTATTGTGTGTTGTAGCTTGCATACTGTGTATCATAATTTGGATTTTGTGTATTGTAGCTGGAATATTGTGTATCATATCAAGTATGTTGTGTATTCTATCTGGCATATTGTGTTTCACTTCATGCTGTGCACTGCAACAACAATATTAGTAATAATTTATAGTAGAATTGTTGATAGCAATAAGCAATAAGCCTACTTTCACCCCTGGAGAGCCCTGAAGTCCAATAAAGCCACGCTCTCCAACTTCACCCTGCAACAGGGGAACAGACCGCACACTAATGAACACTCAACAACCAAAATGAGCTTTTTTGTCTTATTTAATAAAAGGAATTAATATGAATAATAATGAAGGACTTACCTTCATACCAGGTGCCCCCCTTGGACCCTGTTAACACAGACAGAAACATGATCACTCATATGCTAACAAATACTGTACACTCGTGTTAATGTAAAATTCACTATGTGATGTTAATGACACTCTAAGTTAAATAAGGATACTGACCTCCATCCCATCCTTTCCAGGAGAACCCTGTTAGACAGAAAGAGGCAGTATTAACCAGTGGGATCATTCTCTTTCCAATAAAGAAAAGAAAAAAGGAACAGGTGAAAGTGCAGTTCTGCTGCTTGTCCATTAGATGGCCCTCCACAGCAAATTTACAGACGAGTGACCGCAAGTCCCTCAGCAAGAGACCAAACTGAAGCATGCTGTGCATAATGGCTTTCTTGCGCAATTCATGAAGGCAACCTATGAACAAAGCCACCCCAAATAATAATAATAAAAAAAACCATAAAGCCACAATAATAAAGCCTCCTTTTCTGGCTGTCAATTATTCAGCATTTATTCAAGCCATGATGAAAAACTTTAGCATGAAAACAAACACAAAGCATGCACAATGGCACATGCAGACATTCTGCAGTCAGAACGACTCCTTGCAGGTTTCTCTTTTAGCTGAGTCAACACATGAGGTGCGATGTGGTGCTAGCCATCTAAGGAGCCAACAAACAACAGATGTAACCTTAGTAATAAACGGGCTGTTGACAGGCTTGATTCCGAGCAGACGCAACACAGACACCATCTAGCGCTCAGGCCTCTGGCTTTAAGAGACCAGAGCGTGTCTGGCTGCACGAAGGGCGAGCAGGACGGAGCCTCGGCGTCAGGCCTGTAGCTGTTAATGAGGTGGTTTCACTCAGCCAAAGATAAACACAATTTGCAAGACAACAACAGGAAATGGCCTCTGAGCTTGTGACCCTAAAACATCTGCTTGCAATATGGAGGAGACAGAGCGAGAAACTGAAAGAGAGGCTTTTGTGAAGGTGGAGATGGCATACACAATCAGCACTGTTTGACAGCTAGAGCTTTGATTTTGCACTTTTACCTACGACGATCTCACATTTATCACCATCCAAACGTCTAACACAATTAGCATCCCATCAGAGATTTCTCTGATAGTGTTTCTGACTTCTAACACAACTGGGACGCTTGTTCTGTTGATGAGAGTCCGTTGAGAAGCTGAGATGTGTAAGACAGACCTGAGTTCAGAGACGTCTCAGTCCCCTCCACCCCATGGAATGAACTGAACTGTATTGCTGTCATTGTTAGGGCATGGGTTCAGGTGGGTTGTATGCTTGTGAATACAGGTGAATATAGTATTAATGGGGAATTGAATACTTCCGATTTCATAATTGCTCACATTGTAAAGAGGTGTTTGCAATAGGGAATGCACAGACCATTCAATTAGCCAACATTTTTTTTTGTGATCAATATTGTATTAGCAAATAAGCACATGGAACACAACAGCTATGTTCATAGAGCCCCAAGATATTGGGGAGCCCCAAGAATCTTCACAATGGATATAGCATAGAGTCAATCCTTACAGTTACAGATACCAATAGAAGGGCACTAATAATGACACTATTGGATCCACATGTTGCTGTAAAACAGTAATAATAATAATAATAATAATAATAATTATAGAGTAATGCCCCGAAAATAGGTAAGCCAAAGAACATGAGCAGTAATGGAGGGTTGGAACCATGTTTCCAATATTGTCTCCTGTAAGGCTGACTCAAAAACAGACTTCACTGCTTGTTGATGACACGTTAAGCTTGATGTTGACTAGTTTCTGGTCTAGTCTGAGTGTGACACCAACAACATGGATCCCACAGGTAGCCTGGTGATTTTGTGGTCCATATCTCTGGTTTCCTGACGGCTGGCATTGTGATCCAGGGCTTGTTGACCACTGAAGGCTTTGTTCTACCATTCTCTGCTGATCTACAGTGCTAAAGATCAGATAGTGAATGTTGTTATCTCTGGTTTCCTGGAGACTACAACAGCCATAGGAGGGTGGAGAGAGAGCTTTCACCAATTTATGGCTTTCCAGATCTCAATTGCAGGCGAGCTAATTGGCAAGGCAGCACTGTGCACTTAAGTTAGAACCAAATTTGTGAGACGGGGTCTGAATCTTGAGTTCTCTGAAGGCTAGCAATGAGATCTAGGGCCTGTTGAAAAGGGCATATCACTGACCTGTGGAGTTGGGCTTAGTCACAGTTTCTCTTATCCTGTGTTATTCATGACGCCATTACCAATTAGTCAATGTTGTTGATTTTCATCACATAATGATCAACTTTAAAAACCTGGAAGTCATGCTACCGATTTTTCGCAGTAGGGTTCAAGAGGGATGTAGCATTAACCACCATATTTGGAATGCTGTCAGTTAAACAGCTAATGCAGTTAAGTTAAGATTTCAATAGATGGGCTTTATGGGCTTTTGTATTGCACATATGAGAGTACAACAGAGTAGCTTGTTTCGGCAACAAGAACATGCAACTTTATAATGCCAGGTTTCATAATGCACTATACTATATGTGTATATGAACATTGTAAGCGTTAATGTTGTACTAGGTCAGCTATGTACATTCAAGACCTAACAAAGCAGAGCAGCAAAAGAATCTCACTTGATTTATAGCCTGTAAATTAAATGTATTAAAGATTTAAATTACTCACTTCCATCGAAGCCTGTAATGGCTCAACAAATGGCTCAATAAAACTCATTACATGGTGATTTACAGCATTAGTGTCCACAGTGTTCTTATGGCCAGATGCTATAAGGTGTTATTAAACCTGACATTATACATAAAGTCTGCATAAAGTTGCACATACTCGTTCATTATTAAGTATTATGCATACCATTTTAACTACTCTCTTGACATTAAACAAGCTTATGAGAAGGTGTTAT
>JAMWET010007397.1:340000-437500 GCA_024036415.1 Prochilodus magdalenae | reverse complement strand
TGGCAGCCACCAAGAATCTAAACAGAACATGTCGAGTCAGCACTATGTGTTTCTGCCTGACTCAGCATCATCAAGACTTCACATGCTAGTCAGTATGCAATGTGATCTAGATATCGATCTTTCTTTTGACTTTTGGGAAAAAGACAGAGGTCAGAGGTCGCCCTGTTCACCTGCCATCTGGTAGGAAACATTCAGCTTGGGTCTGCTTCTAGGTCAAGGAGTTGGCATCCTTGGGGACCATAAACGGATGCTATGAGTTACTGTTTCCAGCCAACGCGGATGAAAGAAGGTGCTAATACACCATTACAACGATCACACAGAACCCTATAATGCTCAGGAAACCTCTGTCAAAAACACCTTCGTATTTATGATAGCATGAAGCAAAAACAAGGCAGACCACACACACAGCAATTACTAAGCCTGTCCATCCCTTCAAGACCAGAGTCCATGCAAAGGCACCTGTTTCCAATAGAACTGAGTTGGCATGGCAGGTGGAAGAGGAGGGGCTTAGGAACAATCGGCTAAACCTGATGGGTCTGGTAGATATAAACAGAACAGATGGGTGAACTTTGCGCTCATAGCTGGGTCGTCAAAGCCCATTATTTGATCTGTAATGGAAAATGGGCAGATGCAAGACAGTTTACAGAGTAAATGGGCATAAGGAGTCAGACAAGGATGCCACAAATCCAAACAATACTCGTTACTGTTTCTCTCTAAATCCACAATCTTGATCATTCCCATTCAAATCCTAGCCACAATTTTGATCATTGCCATTCCTCTTCTACCGACAGTCCAGATCCTGCCTATCCAAACATTAAATGAGTTTTTCCAAACTCGTCCACATGCAAACCACAATCTTGATTATCCCTATAAAACTCCTAACTGTAATTTTAATTCCTGTGCAGATATTAACCACAACATTGATCACTTCTATCCAAATCCTAATCACAATTATTATCCTCATCCAAATTCTAACCACAATTACTAAACTAAATGTTCAGCATCTTAACTACAATCCTAACATTCCCTATACCTCCCTATGCAATCTTAATCTTATAAATCTTAAAAATCTATTTATTCCTATTTAAATCTTAACCACAACCATGGTCATTCTCAATTTAAGTGCTATCTGTAGTGTTGACTATTTCTATCCAAATTCTAACTACAATTTTTATAATCACATTTCGAATTGCAATCTTAATTAACCTTAACTACAAGCTTGATTATTCCTATCAAATGTCGGACTGTCATTTTCATCCTAACCACAATCTTAACAATCCCTATACAACATTTAAATGTTATCAAACTCCTAAACATGATCAAAGCAAAGCAGTAAAAAGAGTAAAAGGAGTTCCTATTTAATCATTTCTATTAAAATCCAATACACTATTATTGTCATTCTCCTCCAAATGCTTCTTAAGGTGCAAACAATGTTTGATCCACATTCCAACCACAATTTCAATGATTCCTATTAAATTTCTAATTGTAATCTTCATCACTGATGTGGAAGCCTACAGTTTTGATCATTCCTGTCCAAATCCTAACTATAAATCTTGATAATTCCTATCCCAATCCCAACTGCAGTCGTAACCATTCCTATGCAAATCCTAACCATAATCTTGATCATCCCTGTCCAAATCCTAACCACAAATTTAGATGATACCTGTCCAAATCCCAACTATAATCTTGAGCATTCCTGTCCAAATCCCAACCACAAATTTAGATTATTCCTATCAAATCCCTGATAGCAATCTTGCCCATCCTTCAAATTCTAACTGCAATGAATATTTTGAAGATTCTAATCTGAAACCTATCATTCTGTCCTGATTGTTCCTATCCCAAGGCCAACCACAATCCTTGATCGCTATTATCCAAATTCTGCAGGATGCAGCCATTATTAGAGCAACAAAGACCTGACCTGAGGTCAGTGTGAAAATGCAATTCACACCAGCACTGTTGAGTGAAAGCTTCACATTGCGAATGTGAATGAAACTGACATATAGATTTACACAGAACCCGGCAGTGTATGAGCTCAGTGGCGCTGCAGGGCACGGTTTTAGCATTTGATGTTTCTGGCATACTCACCCTGGGCCCCATGTCTCCCTGGTCACCCTGCGGAGAGAAAAACAATTAGCCGTTACTTACGTGCAACCATATCTGACATAAGCAGTGCACGGTGACGCGTAATCCATTCCGCAAAAGCCCTGAAGCTGTGCTCGGAAAGCACTGGAATACCTCAAGGCTGGCTTACATTAGGCTGAAACCTGCGCTGATATCCCGCAGTGGTGCAGTAAATTGTGAAAAAAAAAAATATCGTGCTGGAATGTGTTGTGGACTGTAGTGTGTGTACCTTATCTCCTTTTGGCCCCGGCATCCCCTGGCAGAAGAAGACAGATGTGAAATACCAGATAAATAAGATCATTATCACCAAAGCATCCAATAGTTAGTGGTTAAACGGCCAGTCTCATTCTCCAAGCCTTCTCATTTCACCTGCTGGGTATTTTGCATGTACTGTATGAGCCTCCAGCAGTGACTATGAGATATCGTTAGTATACTAAGGGTGTCATAACCTTTGATGCACCAACTCCGAGAAAGATTTTACACATTTTACACGTTTTAGAGAAATAGTGTTGATGCCATGGCTATGAAGTAACACTTAATAAGAGAAACACTGTACTTATATAAGAATATTTTAATCGACTGTAACTTTTTAAAGGCAAAGCTGATTCATTTGAAGGAGATTTCTTTATTAATGGTGGTTCTCTGCAAAACAAATTTAGCCATTTTATTTGCTATCCAAAGTGTTCTGTGGACCTACATGCATAAATAGACTAATTTGCCTTTTACTGTGTATACAGAGTGTACGACACAGAGCTGTCAGTCAAGCTTTTCATTAGCTACGCCCACACAGTTTGAAGATAGGTCTGATCAGGGGTATCTAAGACATGCTGTATCGTATTAACGTCTTATGGTTTCATTCAAACCTTTGGATGTTTCACATAACACTAAAGTTTATTATCAACATTTTAATACTGTGCTATATGGGACTTTACAAGAAAGTAAGATTTCGTCCTTTGAATGGAAGTTTCAGATTTTAGTTTTGACTTATAAATTCAATTATTAAAAACTAGTCCTAAAGATAAATTTGCCCAAAATGCTTCTGATCATTCCTGTCCAAAACCTAACCACAAATTTTGGTTATTCCTGTCCAAATTCCAACCATAATCCTGAGCATTGCTGTCCAAAAACTGCATTGTAGAAGCACCCCAAACCTTAAAATTCATCAACTTTGCAATGATCTATGAACATCTCGTCCCGTCTCTAAACAGTTTGAGTGCAGGGGGTCTTTAAAATTGTACATGACTGTGCTGTGTATGCTACACATGCTCCAGTTTCTAGCGCATCTGTGTCTGAGTGTCTTCTTGACTGGATGCAGGATTATGACGTGTGCAGCGACTGAGCTGGAAATACTATATCAGGTACCGTCACACAATGGAGCTGGTCTTATCCGTCTCTCTTCCACACAGATGGAGTGTGTTTATTCCAGATAGACATGCAACACATGTTTCGCGTTCTGGCACTTTCTAATACCACATGTGTTCACATGTGCCTGACATTTATATATTTGAAATACATTCTAATGCATTCTCGGCCATTAATTTGAACTTTTCAATGCATACCCTCAGTAAAGCATTAAATCCACCACTACAGTAAACACAGACTCTGTCTCCTGTAGCCGCAGAGTAGGCATGCATTTTGGGCCTTGTTTGGAAAACCGAGTTGCTCTAAATCTTCACCTTATCATTCAAAATGATGGGCGCTTTGCTAACAGTTACAGACGATCAATCCACTCTGAAGTTTATTCCATGACTTAAGATCTAATGGCTTTTTGAAGAGGCTCCTTCCAACCAGCCATTCTTCATTTCTCCTGGGCCGTAACAGGCCTGCTGGCTCTGTGTAAACATGGGCATGTGCGTGGAGGGCCCTGATGAATTATAAGGGAGCAGAAACTCTTTGCATCTCCAAAATGTCAGGCACACAGTTCTGAGGTAATAGAGAAGAGTTTACTGCTGCTGGCAAAAAGCGCCTAGCTGCCTCTTTAGGGAGGGGAGATTGGTCGGGATCAAATAGGAATTTTAATGGAAAAACATCAGAAAGAGATTTCAAATATATGCAGCATCTTTATGGCACCAAACCACAGTCAGACAAGGATGTGAGAACATACCTCACTGCCTTTGGGACCAGGTGGACCCTGCAAACACAGGCAATATATTAATGAGCCCCCGAGCAAATCAGTCAACATCAAATGACCACATTTTTACCATGATAAGTTGTGCTCCTGTATTCTCTTTAGTATTGTGTCAGCTATGAGGCTAATGTAGATACTTCAGCTTCTGGCCATCAGTTTATTATCATACCCATTGCTCACCCAATGATGATCTGCTTGCCTCAAACTGTGTTAAACTGTTAAGCAATGTCAAATACAGCGCTTTAAGTGGTCTTGATACTTCATGGCATACTGTCATTTATCATAATGCTAAACAACAGACTATAGGCATCCATCTTCAGACATGGCTACTCTCACATGATAATACTTTAGCTAAAACATGTGGTACACTTGACCTATCTATGCTCCATCCAATGTGTTCTGTCTCAGAAACTCTGCCTGGACACGCTTTAAAGTCTACCCTTTCAGTTTTTCCTTTTCCTTTAGTGACCTGTGGAGCTTATTGTACATGTAAACAGTCTGCAAAGTTATAGAGCCCAAAGTACACTCTCTCCCACAGGTACCACTTTTCCCAGCTGCCTGAAAAAGCTTGTTGGAATTCCGGCCTGATTTTCTCTGTTACAAGATGATGTCATCATGTAATCCTAATTACCTGCTACTGACAACCTTGGCATGCCCACACACAACACTACTGCTTTTATCCACTCTAGCAGTTGACCAATAGAACAGAGCGGGTGAGTGCACTAATCAGAGCACACTGAGCTCATCAGAAGGCGGGGCTTAAATACACAGGAGTTCTAACACTGTGTTTCAGACAGAGGGTGAATACAGATGTATAGTATCAGGAAAGTAATGTGTTTTTGCAACACTGAAGCATGCAGATGTGTAGTAGTAGTCCCAAAACATGGCATTATGAGTACTGGAAATTGAACAACTCAGCATACTGTACTTTCCAATGTGTACTCTACTACATATGCTAAACTGCTATTGCACTTCAGTTCTAGTAACATTCTGACATACACTTAGTGCTCTTGCACACGTATTTATTACTTTTTATTCATATATTACATTTTGTGTCTGTGTTTGCACCTTTGCTTATCTTATTCATCTATCTTTATCTATATCTATATCTATAGCTATATTTCCCTTTCTCTCTCTCTCTCTCTCTCTCTCTCTCTCTCTCTCTCTCTCTCTATATATATATATATATATATATATATATATATATATATATATATATATATACATATATACTGCATAACTTAATAAATTGCCAATAAAGCTGAATTGAATTGAATAAAGCTTGGCTATCTATGCAAAAGCAGCTTTGAAAGAGTGTACATGTTATATATAACATGTACACTCATAAGAGTGTAAACATACACACAGGGGTTGGACAATGAAACTGAAACACCTGTCATTTTAGTGTGGGAGGTCCCATGGCTAAATTGGACCAGCCTGGTGGCCAATCTTCATTAATTGCACATTGCACCAGTAAGAGCAGAGTGTGAAGGTTCAGTTAGCAGGTAAGAGCACAGTTCTGCTCAAAATACTGCAATGCACACAGCATTATGGGTGACATACCAGAGTTCAAAAGAGGACAAACTGTTGGTGCACGTCTTGCTGGCGCATCTATGACCAAGACAGCAAGTCTTTGTGATGTATCAAGAGCCACGGTATCCAGGGTAATGTCAGCATACCACCAAGAAGGACGAACCTCCACCAGCATCACGTAGTGACCTGGCCACTATCCTGCAAGAAGAATGGCTTAAAATCCCTCTGACCACTGTGCAGGACGCAGTATATGTCATTCCCAAGACGAACTGACGCTGTATTGGCTGCAAAAGGAGGCCCTACACCATACTAATAAATGATTGTGGTCTAAAACCAGGTGTTTTAGTTTCATTGTCCAACCCCTGTATATGCACTTACTATATAAGAAGGACAAGTTGAATTACATTGAATTAAATATCTATCTCTGCAACAGCAGCTTTGAAAGAGCGTACATGTGGGTGGAGCATGAAAAGGTCAGTTTAAACCAGAGATCAATAGGAAACAGAAAAGGGAAACACACCAAAGTCTATAAAATGTCTGGCCCATAGTGTTCCCTGCTGTTATATAGTGGTGTAGGTTAAAGCTGCGTGACAGATGGGAGTACTTACAGGCTTACCATCCATACCCAAAGGACCCTGCGAGAGAGAGCAAATAGAGAGATCCATCAGAGAATGTCATGTGCTCAGAGGATCAGATACATCATGTCTTGAGGTCAACGCACAGCTATGAGTTACAACACATGAAGTTGGACTGAAATGTGGATCTGAATCATCATTTGTTTGGACACTTCTGGCAAAAATGGTGCTGCATGTCCCTTATCATAGTAATGAACTGTGAGAGTGCTTTGAAGAAGCTATGATATACGTGTGTCACACAGGATTTACAATGAAAGAGCGAGGGCAACAATGTTCTCAGGCGAGTCGGAAAAGTGAATGATTGAGAGGGAGAAAGAAGTAGAAGAGACCTAAAGAGGGATGGAGGAAGACTGGGCTGGTGATATAGAGCCAAATCTGGGACGTAACTCATCTTCAGACAGAGACTGCAAACCGATACAGATAGCACGAGCAAGAGACAGTTCCAGACTGGCCCACAACACATATGCTGGATCATCTCAGATAACAAAAGCTCAATCCATCATTTCAGACTCAGGCATGCTCATAATGCAGGCCAGAGAGGTTGCTGTCCATTCTGTTGGAGGTGCTGAAACACTATTTTGTGACTTAGAGCGGTGACCTGAGTCAGCAAACGATCTTATCTGCTGGAAATGTAATGGGGCTTCTAATACAGCGCTCTGAGCGGTAATACAGGGGGATTAAACGAATAAATTTGGACCTTGTTGTTCATTTCTGCTTATGCATTTTTACAAGTATTTAATGTATTGTAAATACATGTAAAAAAATTTAATTAATTATAATTATAATATAATATATAATAATATATATAATTAATAATAATATATAAATATATAATTATAATAAATTATAATTATGTAATTACTTATAATTGCAATTATATAGTAATTATATATACATTCTTTCCTCTATATAAGACGAGTGTCTTTATCTTCTCTCATTCGTTAAGCATAATTCTTATTTCTGTAACTGCAGGCTGGGTTCTATCTTTCAATCTCAGTTCCTCTCAGGGCCCAGTCTGTGAAGCCTTTGGGCCAGTTTTGAATTGGACGTAAGTGCCAGTGTTTCGTCCTCATTCTCTTACACACCTCCTTCGTTTGTGTCTTAGTTCCTGTCTGTGGTTTGTCCACATGCTTTCAAGAAGTTTACCTTCTAAAGATTTGGATTGTCGCTGTGTCATCCCACTGCTAGTTTTTGAGTCTTGGAGCCCCTGCTTTTTGTCCTTTTGTTTTTTGAGAGTTTTGGTTCCTAATTCCTCCTCGTGAGTTTGCCTTCCATGTTTTCATTCCTCTTAAAGATTTGTCTTTATGATGTTCTTTCCTTTTCAGTTCCTGTCTGTGTTTTCCCCCATTGCTTTTAGGATGATTGTTTTAGGTTCTTCTTTTTTATGTCTTGGATTTTCATGATTGTTCTTAGTAAAGAACTTGCCAGTTTTGGTTTCTTTCTGTTTTTTTTTCTCTGTGCTCTTTGGGAGTCTTTCTCTTTTGAGTCTTAGTTCCTCTCACTGTTTCTTCTCATTGCTTGTAGGAAGTTATTATTTCGGAGTCTTGGTTCATCTGATGTCTTATATTCTATACTTCTCTGTTCTTAGAAAGGTTGTTCCTTTCAGGTTTCGGTTCCTCTCAGGTTTTCTTTGTCATGCTCATGCAGAGTTTTTCTTTTCGAGTCTTGAGTTGAGTTTCTATCAGTATTTTCCCCTATGCTCTTAGGCTCTTAGGTAAGTTCCACATTTTGTGTCTTGGATTTCCATGTAAGTTTTTTTTCAGTTTTCCCTCCTCGTGGTCTCTTCTTTTTTTCCTATTTCCTTTCAGGTTTTGGTTCATCTCAGTTCTTCCTTATTCTTCCTGATGCTCTTGGTCTTTCCCTGTTGAGTCTTGGTTCCTTTCAGTGTTTTCCTAAAGTTCTTAGAATTTTTTGGAATCATGGACCTCCTGCTTTTCTTCCTTTTGTTATCTGAGAGCATTTTCCTCTTTCAGCCTTGGTTTCTGTTTCTTACTTATGCTGTTAGTGAGTTTTCTTTTGAGTTTTTTTCCTCTTAAAGGTTTTTTATTTCCCTTTTTGAGTCTTACTTCCTGTTCGTGTTTCTTCTCAATGCTCCTAGGAAGTTGTTATTTTTGAGTCTTGGATCCTCTGTTTTCCTCTGAGAGTAAAGTTTCTACCTTGCAAGTTTTGGTTTCTCTAAGTTTTCCTTCCTCGTGCTCTTGAGGAGTCTTTCCAATTTGAATCTTGGTTTCTCTCAATGTTTTCCAAAAGCTCCTAAGCTCCTTTGAATCCTGGTCTCCTGTCCTTCTTTCTTTTGTTCTTTGATACATTTTTCCCTTCCCATCTTGACTCCTATCTGTTCCTCGTGTTCTGCAGTTTTTCCTTTTGTGTTATACAGTAGTTCCTCACAATGTTTTTCCCAAATAGTCTTAGGAATTTTTTCTATTTGAGTTCTGGATCCTCTGTTGATATTCCTTATGCTTCTTCCCAGTGCTCCTAGGAAGTTTTTGTTAAGTCTTGGATCCTTGTTGCTGTTTCTGATGTTCTTTCCTTTTTACTTTTGGTTCTTGTTTCTCTTCCATGTTTTGGTTCCTCTCAGCGTTTCTCTCTCATGCTCCTGGGGAGCTGTTTCTCGGCATGCTCATTAGAGGGTTGGACCCAGATTTCTCTAAAACTGCTTTGTGACAAATTCTGTCATAAACATTCCTATTAAGTAAGACCAGGATTTTTAAATGGACTTGTGTGGCGGGGTCCAGTCATTTTTCCTTTCGACCGAGGTGTTTCATTATAAGCAATGTCTCCACATACGACGATACCAGTAAGTGATCGGAAGGAAATCTGCCTCTTGCACCCTTTAAATAACTCTAACTAATCTGGAACGTTAACGCGTGGAACACTAACGTGTGGAAAAAAGAGAAAACAGAAAACGAAGGCCTTGAATGTGCACTTCTCTCCAGCTGCATTGCACAGCTCCCACATCTGAGCCGCTGGTGTGTGTTTGCCAAACCCAGGAGGGCAGACGAGAAGGCGTAAGGGAGAGTAAGAGAGGGAGAGAGAGAAAAGGAAAGAGTGAGGACGCAGATGTGCAGGCTCAGGCCGAGCAGGAGCGATGGACGGTGTGTTTTGTGATGGTTTTCTGAGAGAGAGTTGGAAGTCCACATGTGGTCGAGTGCTGAGCATGCTGCACTCTGGACCGGCCCCGTTGTTATGCTTGGAGGGACTTCACACGGTCGAGTGTTTCCATGTTGATATTACAACGGCACAGGGGCTGCCAAAGCATGCAACCAATCGCATCTGGAGCGCTTGCCCTGCGCAGCCTGAAAGGCTGCTTACAACTAACTCCTCTGCTGAAGGGCAGATGTGCATATGTGACGTTCAGAAGAAGAAGCAGCCTTTGTGCAGTAGCTGCTGATTGTGAATCTGATGTTGTGATGAACCATGTGGTCAGTAATGAAGCTATCAACTGTCACTCAAGACATTTGTCATTTTGCTGGGCAGCACTGGGGAAATGGGATGAGGACTGTGCACAACAAGCTCTGCTTGCATGGTCAGGGGATTTGAACCCATGACCTTCCTGTTGCTGATTGGCTGGCTCGCCTCCCCACCTACCACTAGGCTACCAGCCAAAAGGTGTTGTCACTGATTTTGCAGCACTTTTGATATGAATGGTGCTTTTCAGTGAAGCTTAATGCCTCAAATGTCTTTACAGTGGTGGTGATGGGAACCACAAGTCTGGCTTAGCCAACTTTAAGCTTAGCTTTAAGCATTTTTTATCCAATTCCACTTTATCCAATCCTGTGTGTAAAGTTTTCCCTGGGATACAATCCAATAGCAACTTAACCTGCACCCCTGACCTGTTCCAGGGCAGGTTCAATTCAGGATTGTGGACTATGAACAGCTCCTTGATTCAATCAGGGACTGATAAAGGTGGACCCCTCTCACAATGCTTTTTTCCTTCATGATGTTTGTGGTGATCTGTTACACTATCCCACTTTTCCTTTAGTGTGCTATGGAGCTTGTGGTGCATGTAAATGGTCTGCAAAGTTAACAAGTTCAAAGTATACTCCAGAGTCGAAAGCTGTCCTGCTGCAGTCAAGCCTGCAAAGTTGGACCAGCTCGTTCAACCTAATTTTCAGGTTCCAGGACTCTGGATCAAACTGATGTGGTTCAGGTGAGGCTTAAGGACACAGGAGCTCTAACAGAGTATGAATACAGATGCACAGTATGGGAAAAATAAAGTGCTTGGGGAACTGAAGCATGTAAATAATAGCATGAATAAACATAATAGATGATCTTTAACAGTCTTCATAAACAGACTTAACCACTGTGCCACTTCTTTGGTTCTGAAACTAAGCTGGGATCCCTGTCTCAGTTGAACTTGCTTCAGGAGACAGAGCTCACAATGTTTTACTCGTTTTCCAAGAAGAGTTTTTATGCAATGTTGATAAAGAGGAAAACATTTGTTTGGGGACTAGTTTGCCTCATCACCCACTCTACCATGACTGTTTACCATATTTTAGGCCAAGAGCTTTTTGCTAAACAATCGTAAAACAAGATCTTAGGCCTCATCTTTTTCGTAACAACTGTTTGTGAGAGAGCCTTTAGGGTTCAACCACCGTGAACAATTTTCAAAATGACACATTTCACATTAAACCACAAGAATCCATATCCCCCTTTAAAAGTGTGCCAGAAAGGGGTTCTTTGGCTCAGTGCCATGGATGAACAATTGTTTGATTGGTGTTCCACAAAAGAAGCACTGTTGTAGAAGCACACTTTAGAGAGTCTCCACATAATGCAAAGGGCCTATAGCAATTACGGCCAAACAGGGGAACTGCTAAGGAACTAGTTTATAGAGGGTAAAAAGTTAGGACATTGGTGGTAATGCACATTCGTTAACTCCTGTGAGACCCATCCTACTAATCACTTAGAGCCCTGAATCACGTAACACGGTCATGTAATGCCAAATTTCAGCTAAAATGCAGCTCAATTCACAATAATAATGGATTTGTGAAGAAGCAATTTCTTTACGAGCAAGCATGACCAAACATGGTGCTTTGTTCTAATTTGATTGTCCTGCTAATACTGAGTGTGGGAATGCATTACTGTTTGGGATTGTGCCAGGTGAAAATGAATAGTAATCCCACTGCCTCAGCCTCAGCAGTGCTCTGCTGCTTTTATACATTAATAGGACAACCAACTGCACATGTTCTTTGGCAAATGCTCGCATGCCAAGTGGAGAAGGTTGCCTGAACATGGAAGACACTTGAACAGCTGTATAATCTCCAGTAGGTGGTGCTGCAAGACACCTAACGCCGGCTATAGCCGCTATCGCATGCAAGGATCAAATGTACAGAGCCGTCTGGAAGCAGTTGGTCAGTGAATGGAACTAGAGAGATATTTACCGGGTAGCCATCCCGCCCTGGAGTGCCCTGTTAGGATTAACGAGAATAAAACAACATCAAATCTGGATTAGGATTAAGTGCACACACCACTGTTGTCTTCAAAATGAGTTTATAAAAAAAGAGAAGCCGCAGAGAAAGTGCAGCTGTTAGAAGCAACATGATATAGTAAATATTTAAGGACATGTAATGCACACTATAAAACTCCATTATATGCTCTCTGGCTCTGTGTAGTCTGTGGCTTTGCATAGTCTGGTGATGTGGACAATGGGAAAAAGTACTAAGTGGAAGGTTTAGAAAAACAAGTTTGGGGAAAACTGATGAAAACTGTCTGTGCTGCTTATTATCAGAAACATGATTCAACAATACCATCAATAAATGCCTGCTGTGATGCAATGTTGTAAGATGGAGAATGGCTGAACACACACACACACACACACACACACACACACACACACAGTACAGCGGTTTTTTCATCTTCAGTACTTCGTCTGAACTAATTTTGCTGCATCAAAAGAATAGTGTGCTATGTCTAACCTAGCCTTTACATCAGTAACCAAATCTATGTAATGTATAATTATAATATATACATGTATATATATATATATATATATCCTAGCAGTGCTGCTGTGTGCTGTTAGACATCTTACAACACCTCATTATTCCCACTATTGGCTGTTTACCACAAATACCACGATTAGAGAAAATTGTAAAAGCGGATCTGTTAGGACAAAAACCTAATTTAATTTGAATGTAAGTAAAGGGAACCAGACTTGTTTCCAAGTAATTTGTGTAATATAGAATGCATAAATTATACAATGCATATGTAATAATAATAATCTTTTAGATTTTATGTATAGTTATATATATATATATATATATGTGTGTGTGTGTGTGTGTGTGTGTGTGTGTGTGTGTGTGTGTGTGTGTAAAACGGTTCTCGAACACTGCATTTATTTGCTTATCAGATTTTAATTCTATATAAAGATGGCTTTGAGGTTTTTTACTGTGTGTTATTAAAAAGGGTTAAAGGGCCCAGATTTGTCATTAAGCTTTTGGATAATGTGGAGGCATGGGGTAGTGTTGCGTGGCCTAGTGATATTCTTGTAATGACAATTTCTAAGGACTGCCAATCTGAGCGAAATGTGGGTTGTATGTATTACTTGTGTTATAGATTATACTTTGGATGTTAAAAGAGCACAGACTACATGAACTGGGGACATGGGGTTTTATATATGTACATATATCAGGATATCAGGATTTTGGACAATGAACAGCTCCTTGATCCAGTCAGGGACTGATGAAGATGGACTCCTCTCACGACTGCTTTTTTTTTCATGATGTTTGTGGTAAAGAATATAAGCAATCACTTGTTACATGTTTACTTACCATTATAAATGCAGTGTTCAAGGACCGTTTCTTCCCGCTTAGAACATTCACCAATTTAAAATAATTTCTTAGTGTTTCAGATTTGGAAAAACTTATTCATGCTTTTATGCCATGTAGCCTGGATTACTGTAATGCACGGTATCTAGGAGTTAACGAAGCATCTTGTGTGCTTACAATTAGTTTAAAATGGCACAGCCAGGTCATTAACTGGTGTGAAGAAGCTGTGGCCTTCAGTGCAATACAGAATCCAGTAAAAACAGCATTGATGGGTTTTAAAGTTTACATGGACTTGTACTGCATATGTATATATGTGCCCTCGAAATCATTAGGGTCTGCTTCCAAATCACTTTTGACTCTTCCACAGTCTCATCTTAAACAAAAAGAGGATCATGCCTGTGCTGTCACTGCACCAAAACTCTGGAACTCCATATGAAGGACTGTGTTAATGTATGTATGTATGTGTTTATGAATGTGTGCTGAACAGAGAGTGGGAATCTTTGACCTTGACTGGAAAGCACTTTGGTTTTAAATGTCCTATATAAATCACATGTACTTACTTACTTGCTAACCCACCTGAAAGCACCTCGGCTCCTCCCCACACACCTGTCCAATGGCAGTTCACTTGCTATAAAACCTTAGCTATGTGTGCAAGAGTCATAAAGAGGTGGGGGCTATAAAGATATGTGCTTCTTTTAACTGCTGCCAGTGTAACACCGGCGCTGGAGCCAGACTACGACTACGCAAATGCCAATCAGAGCAGGGAAAATGATACAAAATCTGTTCAGTGGATCCATCCTCCAGATGCCATTCCCTCTTATCTTACCTCTGTTACGGCCCACATCATGTCTGCGTTAACTAGCACACATGGCGCTGTGGCAGGGATAAGAGCAGGATCGTGCCACGGCTGCCCATGACCCGACTCACACACATTTGTTCTGCATTAACCTCCCACAGATAACACGGGTACTTACTGGAGTTCCTGAAAACACAAACACAAACAGTCCAGCGTAAACTGTTGATGAAAGTATTCTCAGACACTGTTCCTCAGAAATGCTCCAGCTAAACCTTTGTTCTGGTGCCAGTTGACTGTCAAGTGTATTGAGTCATGCTCAATGTTATTTTCATCATCAAAGGAACTATTCAGCAATAAAAATCAAATTCACACAATTTTTCCAGCTTAAGGTCTGTAGTTTAAGTTTGCACTGAAGCTATGAGGCTCATGTAGTTAGCAAGCAATATTATCATCAATTAAAACCAGAAAAATATATATATATTTGTAGTGCGTCATTAACATTATCAAAAGAATAGTTGCACCCATAAGGAAGTGTGAGATTGCAGTGCTGTTGGGAAGGAAGATAAAGGTTACCAGGAACAATAGATGATGATACATTTAGACTGATATGGGTGATATTTATTGAGCTACACATACAGAAGTAGGGTCTCTCAGTATGGCGTCAGGCCGCCATGTTTGGTTATGCATACCAGACTTCTTGGCATTGAGTAGTAGACGTTCCTTGAATATTCTCACACAGTTCCTGCAGATTGTGTGGTAGGGGTGGAGGTGGAGTGACACCAGGCCTTCTGGACGTGTGACCCATGACAACAAACTGTTTATCATGGAGCTAACCACAGTGGCTCCACACACGGATTTGTTGGTCGTGTCCACCAAGACAAAAGTGGGACTCCTCACTGAAGATGACCCGCTGCCAGTCAGAGTCACTCCATGACAGTCTGGCGCGACACCATTGCAGTGCTTGGTGATGCTGACATGGTGTTATGGGCAGCCATCATAATGGTTTGCATGCATGTAGTTCAGCTAGCGTCTGCTAATGATGCTAGCACTAACAGGATGACTCATGAAGGGGTTCGCTGCTTACTGAACGTCCTCAGTCGTGGCTCTTGGGTCAGTCAGGTACAGTGATAAGGCCCATCCTTGCTTACATCTCATGTGTAGCCATGCATGCAGTCCTGCATCATGTAGCCATCTGCCAATGATGCTAGCACTAACAGGATGACTCATGAAGGGGTTCGCTGCTTGCTGAACGTCCTCAATCGTGGCTGTTGGGTCAGTCAGGTACAGTGATAAGGCCCATCCTTGCTTACATCTCATGCGTAGCCGAGCATGAAACTTGAACCATTCCTATGTCTCACAATGTCAAACCTACCCACCAAGTTTCATTCCTGTGGTTTGATTCAGAAGGGACGATCCCACAGGAATGAAACTTGGTGGGTAGGTTTGATATTGTGAGACATGGGAATGCTTAGCATCACTCATTCTTACTGCTTTAAGTCTCTTTCTTAAAACATGCAAATAAAAAGAGATGTCCTTGGCTTTGGGTGATTTCTATCTGCTTTCCTCACTCTGGATGATGAAAGGTGATGCCGGGATTCAGACCAAGACTGCCTTCTAGCGTACTCGTACATTAATGATAAATGACAGGCACAGGATAAGTAAGTGCAGCGTATGCAGCAGTTCACTGCAATGGGGCTCCAATAGTCAGAGGAATAAGCCTCCTCCAGATAAACCCCAACAGGACTGCCCTGATCATAATACTTCATCCTGCCAGAGGGTACAGATATCCCATGTTTAACGGCATTGACTTTGAAAGGACTGAAAGCACCGGCAGAGTTCAGGAACGTTCAGAGGAAAATTCCTTTAAATCAGAGGCATCCGCCGAATTGAACACAGCCACCAAGAAAATCCAAAGCATTCCAACAGTATGGAAACAATCTTGGTGGGCAGAAGATCAGTCTGGTGTGGGGAAAAATCTCACATTTTATGTGATTCTCCGCAAGTCTGTTAGCATCAGTCCTGATTTAACAATGAGTAAATTTGGTTTGCCGAAAACCGTGCGGTCTGCAGCTCCACAAAGCTTCTTTCAGTGGATAATTCATCAACTGATGCAGGAGCTAACTCCTCCTGGCATGGCTGTAATAAGTTTACAATATTGTGAGTGTCTTTTGGAGAAAACATGCCAGCTATTACTTCCCACGACTGCTGCATAGCTTTTTTTCGCCCCTGTCCATTAAACTCAAAGTAATGTATTGGACAGTCACTGGCGATGCTCTGATGAATCCAGAGATGTGATAGTGGGGGAATGTGACAGTAAATGGAGCTGCAGGCTCATGCTGTGGAGGGAGGGTCCTGAGCGGTCCTGGACAGGATCAGAGCAGAGTGTAAACAAACGAGAAACTCCTACACACAGCCAAACTGATAAAGAGCTCTTTTCCTCCTTTCGGGGGTCTTCTGTCACACGGCCATGAGAGAAACCCGATCTGAGAGAATGGGAAGAGAGATGGATGCTTAGATAGACAGTGAGAGAGAAAGAAAGGGCGAGATTGAGGGAGAGATAGAGGAAAAAAGAGGGTGAAGGAAGGAGAATGGGCAACAGAAAGAGTTATGGAGACAAAGTAAGTGAAAGGAGGATGAGAAAGAAAAACAAAGTGGGAGACAGAGAGAGACATACAGAGAGAGCGAGAGAGAAATGAGAGAATAGTTGAAAGAGAAAGAAATAGACAGAGGAAATGAACAAGAGATGAAGTGAGTGATCAAGAAAAAAGGGGGTGAAAGAAGGAGAGTGTGGATCAGAAGAGTAATAGTGAAAGATAAATTAAGTGAAAGAAGAGAAAGAAAGGGAAACAAAGAGAGACACCGAGCAAGAGAGAGAAACAGAGAGAGAAAAAGAAAAAAGACAGAATAAAGGACAGAGACTGGAAAAGACAGAAAGGTAGAAGAAAGAGTGGTGATAGAGAAAGATAAGTGAAGTGAAATTTAGTGAAATTGAAGCAGGATGGAGACGTAAAGAAAGAGAGAGAGAGAGAGAGAGAGAGAGGGAGAGAGAAAAAGAAAAAAGGCAGAATAAAGGAGAGAGACTGGAGAAGAGAGAAAGGTAGAAGGAAGAGTGGTGATAGAGAAAGATAAGTGAAGTGAAATTTAGTGAAATTAAAGCAGGATGGAGACATAAAGAAAGAGAGAGAGTGAGAGAGTGAGACAGACATAAACGTATATATATATATATCGAGAGAGAGAGAGAGAGAGAGAGGTAGAAAGAGAGAGAGAGAGAGAGAGAGAGGTAGAAAGAGAGAGAGAGAGAGAGAGTGAGAGAGAGAGACAGACACACCTATATATATATATCGAGAGACAGAGAGAGAGAGAGAGAGAGAGAGAGAGAGATCGAGAGAGAGACATTCAGAGAGAGTGTAAGAAAAGACAGCATGTAAAAATGTAAGTAAAAAAAAGAAAGAGAGACAGAGAGAGAGATAGGGAGAGAAAGAAAACAAGAAAGAGACAGAAATAGACAGACACTGAAAGAGACATACGGACAAAGACACAGAGAGAAGAGCGAGAGGAGGCTGTACCCCACTGTGGGTCACTATCGGGGAGTGTTCTACTGACAGCAGGCCGAGTGTGTATGTATGTGTTTTGGAGTGTGTTAGTTTTCTTCTCATCACCATCATCGTCACCATGAGCCAAAGTCATCAAACGGAGAACAAAGGTACGCTTCTTCTTGTGCCTGTAGCCTGTGTCTGTGAGGGCCTGTGTGCTCTCTGTGTGGAGTTCTCTGTAGTTCAGTAAGACTCTGTGTCTCTGAAGTCTACTGATGTGTACTCTGGATGTCTAATCTAGACCAACAGTGCTGTTGTATTTGGTGTGGCAGATTCTACAGCGCAGTCACTCTCAGACCAAGGCCTCCTAGTGGCCATTCTGTTAAAAGAATGGAAATCTACTACACTCACTGTCAAACGAACAGCTGCAAAAACAGCTGCACCCAGAAGAAATCACCTGACCGGAATGAAACTTGGTGGGTGGGTTCGAAGTTTCATGCTTAGCTGCGCATGTGACGTAAGCAAGGACGGGCCTTATCACTGTACCTTTCTGTATCGCTCTCCACGAGTCATCCTGTTAGTGCCAGCACCATTGGCTGGCGGCTACACGACACAGGACTACATGCACGCAAACCGCTATGACTTCCCTTAACACCACATTAATGTCGCCGGAGACTGTAAGGATGTGGTGCCAGACTGTCATGGAGTGACTCAGAACGGCATCGGGTCATCTTCAGTAACAAGTCTCTTTTGTATTGGTGGAGCTGACCAATGGATCCATGTCTGGAGGCACAGTGGTCAGCACCGAACGATCACGGTCACGTGTCTACAAGGCCTGGTGTCACTCCACCTCCACCCCTACCCCAAAACCTGCAGGAACTTTGTGAGAGTATTCAAGCTGCATGGGATGGATTATCACAGGACACCATTAGGAACTTCTACAACTCCATGCCGAGACGTCTGACATGACAAGTGTACACCTATGCATTAAGGAATACTGCAGCTAGCTACTGCTCACCTCTGTATGAAGCTGAGTCTAGTGGAGCGGGAACTGACAGCACCAACAGCCAACACTTTATTTATTCTACAGTGGACCACCATATGAGAGCAATGACAGTGACTATAAGAGGCCAGTGATTTAGTACAACCACCATTCACCCTCAAATGAATCAGCGGTGAGATGAAACATTTGGAACCCAGATATGGAGAGAAGAGCTCCCGTCTGGCAAAGCTGAGTGATAATAACAGAGGGCGGTTTGCTCTGATACTCAGACATAATGAGGGTATGAAAACAAATTTCCAGCTTATCTCAAATATGAAATATTAAGGTATATGGCTCCCATTTATTATCCAGAGAGGGTCCTTCACTATCAGGGGTCTCTAATGATAGGAAAACCATGTTCTGCACGGTTTCTGCGCTTTTCCTGCAGTTTTCCCTTCCCTACCGCACTCTCGGATGGTATGATAATAATACAGGAGGTCAAAAAGTACTGCCCATACATCATCTGATGCAAATGTGCTTGATGCGCTTGAGGGATCTCTTAAAGCGGAAAACCGCAGAAAATGACTGGATATTCCGACAAGACAACACAAGATTATCCCGCCTGTCAAGACGATGAGACGGCCAGCGCAATCATGTTTTAAAATCCCTTTGAGAAATTATGGAATGATGATGGGGAATGTGTGGAGACGAAAAATACAATTGTCTGTGGAGAGCAGCAGTAATTGCAAGATGACATAAGACTGAAACTTTATGAGATAAATGACTGTGTATTTATATAGGGGACCCTAAACTAAAGGGAAGGAATCTTGTTCTGTTTATAGGACTGCATTGTTCCCAAGTTATGGAACTTGTATGGCTGGGATTGATGACAGAGGTCATTCCAAAATAATTAAGTATTGGTTTATGAACATTGGTGTTTTTCCAGAGTGGTACGGCTCAACTTTTTTATGAATATTGGTGCTTTTCCACAAAATGGAACGTTTCGACTCAGTCAGGAATATTGGTGCTTTTCCAGAGCAGTCTACACGTTGACTTCGACTCATTTAGAAATAGATAGATAGATAGATAGATAGATAGATAGATAGATAGATAAAAAAAACAGGGTTGTGCAGTATGAAGAACCTAAATGGGTAGATACCGGCAACAGTATTGTTAACTGTTAGCTATAAACTATAAACTATACGCAGTACAGGTCACTATGGATAAATATTTAAATATCTCACCTCGCAAGGAAGCAAGAAATATGAAATAACTGAATATTGGTGCTTTTAGGGAAATTGGCACTTTTCCACAGCATTGTACACGTTGACTTCGACTCATTTAGGAAAATTCGTGCTCTTCCAAAGAATGGTACGGCTTGACTTTGATATGTTTAGGAATATTAGTGCTTTTCCACAGAATGGTACGGCTTGACTTATGAGCTAGTTTATGAACATTACTGCTTTTCTACAGCACGGTACAGCTAGGGTTTCATATGTTTAGGAGTATTGGTATTTTCCACCGATTAGCACACCTCCATTTAAACTCATTTAGGAATATTGGTGCTTTTCCACAGAATGGTATGGCTAGACTTTGACTCGTTTAGGAATATTGGTGCTTTTCCACAGCATGGTATGGCTAGACTTTGACTCGTTTAGGAATATTGGTGCTTTTCCACAAAATGGTATGGCTAGACTTTGACTCATTTAGGAATACTAGTGCTTTTCCACAGAACGGTATGGCTAGACTTTGACTCGTTTAGGAATACTAGTGCTTTCTCACAAAATGGTATGGCTAGACTTTGACGCTACACAGTTTACACTGCCGTATGCGAAGTATGGAAAGTATTTAAGTACAGTGATTAATTCCATGTAGTTTGTTACTGTCACCACTGCTGAAGACCCTGTTAGACAAAGGGAAGAATCTAAACCACTACTATGACAGTAGTACGACACAGTCTTATACAGAAAAGGCAACGAATCATGCAGAGTTGTCTTGGGATAACATGCTACTGGTTTGCCACAGCATGCTCATGAATGTTTCATAGTTCTTCATGGGCGTAGATACCAAAGCGCTGAGAAAATGGAAGCAACTTCTGCTTCTCAAGGTTAAATGGATCCCACTAAAACAAACAGTATGTTTGGGGGAATTGGCTAGAGCCTCATTCTGACCCCATATAGAGACAACAGCGATGTTAGCATAGCCACAGAGTTAAGAAGATTTTCCAAAACCACATTACAGAGATGGACATTTCCATCTGTTCAGTGCTGCATCAAAGACATACAAGCTAAACATGACTGAAAACACATGACGGGAAAGAGACTGGAACACCTAAGAGAACACCGAACATCCCTCACATCTCAAGACGAGTCCAGAAAGAGGATCCGTTTCGTGGGAGAGCATGGGAACAGCTGAAATCACTCAAGGATCCTTTAGTGTAAGTCCTTTTTCGTGCAGGCCTGTGAGCTGTGTATAATTCTTCCTCTGAACGCATGTGGATGAACGAGTGCTAATGAGTGAAGAAGTCATTAACCCACAGCTGCTCGCTGTCAGCCTCCACATTAAGCCATTTGCAAGGAATATCGAGGCAGAAAACCTGTTTGCCTTTTCTTCGCATTAATAGATGGGCTAATTGGGTTCATGGTGGAGAAGGGAAACGCATACTCACCGGGGTTGCCTTTTTTGCCTCGCCTTCCTGGCGGTCCTGCGGAGAGAAACAGATAGAGAGAAAGTTGTTACCGATCTGCGGCCTGGAGAGCAGGAAACAGAGCGTTATTATCCACAGCTTTTGAATAATATGTTAAATATTATGGCTGGTCGCGTGGAGGCCTTTCAGGCTGCCCCTGATAAATACGCACTGCAGGAAGGAAACGTATGCCTTATCGTTCAGGTGCTTTAATACAGCTCCTGTCTGCTGCAGCTGTAGGGAATGCACACACTCGTTTTCCTTGAGCCCTGAAAATGAAACAAAGACAGCTGGGCTCTGTAATACTTCACTGACCTATTATTTAACCACACCTACAGCCCTGAAGCTAAACGGTACATTTCAGAGGCTTAGGCGTGTGTCTGAGGCTACCGATAGAACATCCTGCCGGATCCGCAGCACGCCAGCTTCTAATGGGCTGCTAGCAGGTGGGGAAATCTCAGACAACATAACAACTAGAGTCGATTACAGTGCAAAGCATGGCTAATCTCAAATATCACCATGACTTGACTCAGTTATGATTCTGTAGGAAACGATTCACAGCATCATGACTCCTAGATTTCACCATCAGTCAGTTGGACCATGACTCTTCAGGACATGATTAACTGAATCACGAATCTTACATTCCATCATGATTCACCCGTATAATGATTCGTTAGGAAATGATTCGAAGTGTCATGTATCTTAAATTTTGATTATGACTCTATTCAATGTACCATGAATTTGTAATTGCACCATTATCCAATTCAGTTATGATTCATCTGGAAAGTCATCGTTAAGATGGGATTCAGTAAGATTCTTTAGTAAACAATTCAAAGCATCAGCTTTACTTTAACTTAGAACAGGATCCAAATATAATGAATCTTACATTTCATCAACAATTAACCAGAGGCTGATTAAAGATGCTTTAGAACATGATTCACTGCATTAGGAATTTTGTTTTTGTTCCCCATGATTCAGTTATGATTCCCTTGGAAATTACATTTATGGCTTTCAGCTGACGCTCTTATCCAGAGCGACTTACAAGGTTAATCATATTACAGGTAGGCCAATGTAGTGTTAGCAGTCTTGCCC
Organism: Prochilodus magdalenae; assembly: GCA_024036415.1. Classification (NCBI taxonomy): domain Eukaryota; kingdom Metazoa; phylum Chordata; class Actinopteri; order Characiformes; family Prochilodontidae; genus Prochilodus; species Prochilodus magdalenae. The sequence continues at coordinate 415,230 of JAMWET010007397.1, read as the reverse complement.
AAGGACTCTTATCGGTGTAGCATGGTGTAGTCATCCATACCAGGATTTGAACCCCAGTCTCCCACATGTGGTGGTGACTCCCTGGTGGGTAGTGGTGTTATCCACTGAGCTACACCAACCAATTTCATCATAATTTAACTAGATAAAGATTGATTGGGAAATTATTATTTACAAATTTTAAATTTCACTCAATTTTGAATATGAATCTTAAGGAAACAATTAAATTTACCATTCAAATTGAATCAAGATTTTCTTTTACAATGATTCAGTTCAGTTACGATTTATTTGGAAATGTTTTAAAGCATTATGACTCTTAGATTTCACCATGGATCCATTAAATAAATATCAAATATATATATTAAACGTTTCTTCAGTTTAACCATTATTCTTGAGGATACATTTCAAAGAACCAATAAATCTTCAATTTTACCCTGACTGAATTTGATTGTCATTCTTTAGTGAAATATTTGTTGCAGGAGGAATCTTAAATTTCATCATGAATTAACCAGAGGATGATTAAAGATGCTTTAGAACATGATTCAATGCATTAGGAATCTTGTTTTTGTTCCCTGTGATTCAGTTATGATTCCTTTGGAAATTACATGAAACATAAATCCTTACCATGATTTAAATGAAGTATGAGATTCACTGCATCATGTATCTTAAATTTCATCATAATTGATCTGGATAAAGATCGAGTGGCAAATTATTTAATGTCTTACGAATTTTAAATTTCACTAAATTTTGAATATGAATCTTTAGGAAACAATTTAATTTACCATTCAAATTAAATCAAGATTTTTTTTACAATGATTCAGTTCAGTTACGACTTATTTGGAAATGTTTTAAAGCATTATGACTCTTAGATTTCAGCATGAATTCATTAAATAGTTATTTAGGAAGTGATTCACTGCATTATGAATATAACAATGGTTAACCATGCTTCAGTTGAACCATGATTCTTTTGGATACATTTCAAAGCACCAATAAATCTGAAATTTTACCCTGACTGAATTTGATTATCGTTCTTTAGTGAAATATTTGTTGCAGGAGGAATCTTAAATTTCACCATGATTTGTTTTGAGTTATTATGAAACTATGTGTCATAAATGCTTATTTTTTTCTAAATCAACTTAATGATTCATGAATGTTTCTCTGTGACTCAGTAATGACTCTTTAGGAAATGATTCAAAGCATGAATTTTAGATTTCTCCATGATTTAGTTCAGTTGGATCCTGATTCATTTGAAAACTGTTCAATGCATCATACATGCGTAATTTAAATTAGTTCAGTTTGCATATTAATAAATGCCAAAAAAGTACAAACGCATTCAGTTTTATAATCACTCCAGAGTGCGGTTCTGTTGGGTCAGTCAGTTTCTGAACTTACATAAGCAACTCAAAGCTGATAATGGGGGCTGATGCTGTGTCACGTGTAACTGCTGTGTCCATTGTGTCCACTCAACGGCCCTCTGCTATGTCACTGACACACCCTAGCGTGTGAGACAAATGGCACATCCAGGTCCGTCCTAGCTGATTACACTGGGGGAAACTTCCTGAGGAGTGTCCTCAGTGCAGATTAAAGTGCTGGGAAAAGGATCCCTCTAACAGCTACAAGGAAGCCCAGTGCAACCCGTTCACACTGTCCTCCATCTGCAGCCCTACAGGAGCCAAGAATGACATCACATGCGCTTAGCCAAACAAACACCACCATCCACACCAGCACTCACCCCACTGACCGCAGACTGACTGAGACGGATCAGAGAGGGTATGGAGTAATGAGAGCTGCCAGTCAGGATAAACCGAGCAGACGTGTGTTACTGATAGAACAGTAATGCTGAGGGAAGCTCCGCGACATAGCTTCTTCTCACTGCGTTGTATGTTCTCCAGCTAAATCTGTACACAGGCAGCAAGACTAAGAAGTCAACAGAGTCAACAAAGTCAAAGCAGAATTCCACCAGTGGTATAACGTGAAATGGACTATATGGCCAAAAGTATGTGGACATCTGACTCACGTAATCTCTCCTCCACCAAACTTTACCGGTTAGTTTGTATTCTCCTCTTAGCCACCAGACCCGGATTCATTAATCAAACTGCTAGTCCAGGAGCAGCATGTTTTACACCACTCCACCCAGTGCTTGGCATTTTGCCTAGTGATCTTAGACTTGTGTGCAGCTGCTCAACCATGAAAAGCCATTTCATGAAGCAAATTAATGGTGGGGCTGTTGCTCATAGATGCTCCCTTCTCCCAAAAAGCAGCACATACAGTTGACTAGGGCAGATCTAGCTGGGCAACCAAGGGCACTAACTGACTTGTAGCAAAAGTGGCATCTTAAATTGTACTGTATGAGCAGGCTGCATTTCACAAGCAGCTCAGATTCTAATTTTAAGCCCTGTATGATATACACTCACCATCAAATGAATGGTTGCACCCAGAAGGAAGTGTGGGATTGCTACACATACAGCAATAGTGCCTCTCTGTATGGCGTCAGGCCACCATGTTTGCTAACACAACATGCCACACGGCATGGGGTTGGTATGGTTCCTAATGGTGTTCTGTGATAATCCATCCCATGCAGCTTGGAAATCCTCAAACAGTTCCTGCAGATTTTGCGTTGGAGGTAGAGACTGGTGGAGTGACACCAGGCCTTCTGGGTGTACATTCATTCAACCAAGAACCATTAAGGAATATTTGTTCCTAAGAGTGTAATGTAAAGGTTATATACTTATGGTTCTTGTCTTGGACATGCGGTTCTAGGGAAATTAAAGATAGATAGATAGATAGATAGATAGATAGATAGATAGATAGATAGATAGATACTTTATTGATCCCAGAGGGAAATTCAACATAAAACATGCTAACCTACATACAGTAAAGGTTCATTCATTCAAGCCTTCATTTAAGCCAAAAACCAGTGAAGTTAGTGTAGTGTAGTAGTGAAAAGTGTAGTGTAAAGGTTATATACTTATGGTTCTTGGTTTGGACATGCAAGTCTAGGTAAAACAAGGCACAACAAGCACTAGCTAAAAAGCATACCCACTTACATACAGCAACGGTTACTAAAACCATTACTTCAAGCCAAGAACCATTTAAGAAAGACGTTCTTAAACATGTAAAGTAAAGGTTATATGCTTTCGGATTTTAGCTCACATAAATAACATGCAGTAAAAGTTCCTACGACTGTACATTCCATCCAAAAACCATTTAGGCACATTAGTTTTCAGGAGTGTAATATAAAATGGAACTACATTTCATGTGCTGCTTATTTCTTAGTCAAAGGGTACACCCATGTCTTGTCTGAGTGCCCTGTGTCAGTGAGCACATGGACAGAAATCTTTATTACCTAATGCACTGAGACAGAAACAGGCAAGCGTCCATGGTGGACACGGTCTGTGCCACTGAAAACAAGCCTGCATCCAGCATGTTGAGTTCATACAAGTTCAGGAGAGCAAAAACTCCTACTGATATCAAGATGAAAGACCTGCAACAGAGGTGTAGGGTCTGGTGCAGTGTGTAATGTGTAACCTACGTCCATCGTCCTGAACAAGATCTGCTAAGAGCTTAATTACCTTAAACCGTTGACCATTGGAAGTCACAAGTATCTGTATCGAGACAAATGGGAAGAATAAGCCTGAAGTGGAGACTTGAACCTATAGATACCTACACAACGTAACTGGGATGTAGATGTATGTAGATGTTAATTAAAATAATTACTGTAAACATAAATATACAAGAACAGCTGGATAGTGTAGCAAATAATTTTATATATATCAACGTCTATGACCTGAACGCTAAGAACTTGTTGGTTAGGATCCAGATTTCCTTTCCTAAAGACTCCTACATCATTTCCAAGTTCATTTTAGCAGTTACTAAATGCTGAATACACTTTTTTAATCAATGTCAGTGAATAGGTCCTTATGACTGGCTACCTGTCCGTTCTGTATGCATGCTGGAAAACAAAATTACTCAGCCCCAGCTCTGTAAATGAAATGTAAGCAAAGGTTCAGGTTGAGCAGCACAATAAGACGGAGTAGGGCTGCACGATATATTGTTTAAGCAGCGTCATCGCGATGTGCACATGCGCAATAGTCACATCGCAGGACGTGCCATGTCCCTGAACGAACACGTCATGCTGCAATGTTTTTGCTGCTTTACACAAAAAGAAGAATCACACTGTTCTTATTTTACATACCAGAGAAAATATGTCTGCCCAATATAATTTATTTTGCTCCAATATTGTTTTTTCGCTAAAAGTTTCCTCCGTGCACAATGAAGCATCCAATGATCTCCCGCCACCCCCAAAACCCCGACCACACCCCACCTCGCCCCCACCCCACCACCACTCGTTAACCAGAGTCACACAAAATGAGCAAGGAGCAGGAGAAAAAGACAGAAAGGGAGGAACTACTTCCTAGCAAAAACAGCGAGAAATCACTGATGCAACGTCACTTTGATTTACACGGTTTTAACACAGTTCGCAAAGAGCGCTTTAAAAACACTATCACTAATCACTATTATGCAGCTTTACAGAGCCGGACAGCGGATCCAAACCACAGTGAGGATCAATAACGCGCATTGTTTGAAGTTTTATTTTATCTTTATTTGTTTGATGCGATACTGTTCGTTTCACTTTGCAAAGGTGCTATGTGGATATTTATTATAGCAAAGTTATTTGTGACATTTAAGTTGTATTTATGTATACCAGTCCGGGGAACGTACACAGTATTTTTTTGTAGCAATGAGACAACTTTAAAAAAGATTTGATTTGCTAAATAAAAAACTCATGTTAAATCCTAATGTGTACTATTTAGGGTAAGAAACACTAATCACTGGTATAAGTACGCGCAGAAATCGCAGAAAAGAAAAATATCGCAATGTTAAAATTTTCCAATATCGTGCAGCCCTAAGACGGAGCCAAAGAGCAGAAGATCAGTGTGTTCAGGTACTCATATGCTAATGTTTGTGATGTCAACTGATTAGCCCTGCAGCAGCAATTGTACCAACAGTTTGCTAACCCACAACCTAACTGCTGCTAACATTACGGAGAGCAGGAAACCCCAAGTTTGTACATCTATGTTCCTGATTGTCCAAAAAGGTTTTTGGATGTGGAATAAGATATATATGATATGTTATAAAAGGATAACGGCTCAGGATGTTAAGACCATGTGGGAACAGAGTCCAATCGGTTAATAAAGCACAAGTATCCTCTTCAAGTTCTAGCTTGAGGGGGACAGAGTCCACAGCGCTGATAACAAACGTTCTCACTACAAGTTCAGCAAGAAGAAAAGGACGAACAGTAAGCTGACTGCCTTAAAACCAACATAATAAGCGAATGATAAGGCTTCAAAGCAGTCCACCATTTCATTCAAGCTCTGAGTTCCCATGGATAAGGCTCCCCCCGTCTCTCCTGGTTTCACTTTCACCAGAGCAGCCTTGGTCAAGCAGACCAAATGCTGTTGGGAAGTGATGAAGTGAGGCTTCTTTCCATCTAGCCAAACAACTGTGTGCAATAAGCATGCCTTTCAAACAACATAATGCAGAACCCGTTGTTCCTGCCCCAAATGAAATTATCCTAATATGCAGAAAGCGGGTACAGCACAAATGCCGAGGGCTCTCTTACTCCATCATTTCTGCTGTCCACGTTTCCTTCTTATAACATAGGAAAGTGATTTGAGTTCGAATGAGTGAACAACGTCTCAGATTGAACTGAGGTGTTAGAGAGTTAGCACTTATGAGGAGGACCATTTCGGGTTTCATCAAGCTGATATGCTGATAACCACATCTACGCTGAATCTGAAAGAAGACAGGAAACCATATGCTTCAGAAACTGTCCCAGGTTGGCTGGGGTTGCTGGACTCTGCCTCATTGGCCGTAAGGCAGGAATAGCCCTGGCCAGACTGCCAGTCCAGGGCAGGCACATAGACATACACATACACTCACACACATATAAACACACCTAGGGGTAATTTAACACCTAGAAATTGCCTGACTGCATGTCCTTGGATGGTGGGTAGAAACCGGACCACCTGCAGGAAACCCACACAGCTTGGATCTCCGTACTTTTGGTTGTTGAGCTAATTTTGGAGATGCAGCTCCATAGAAGACAAAGCACAAAACAAACAGGTCGAATGTCTTAAAGAACGAGTGAACCGTGATGCTGTACTACTTTTGGAAAGGTCGACTTCACTGCTTCATTCAGAAGTTGAAATGTAGCCAGCGTATTAAGCTGCTTTTGCAGATTCTGATTCTTTTGACATTTGCAGAATTGTTCTAGTTGCCCTAGTCACCTCATCCTCTTGGTTGCCACCATGCCCACATCAGAGATAACTGTGAGTAGTCACATGGTTCAGATAATTTAGAGGGTAAATAAATAAGGCTGGAAAAGTCTTGATGGTGTAGGAGACATCATTGGTTATTTGCATGACCAAAATTACTCTGATTCATAAAAATTGCCTGAATGAATTGTATCCTTGGTGATACGCCCTTAGGTATACGCACCATAGCAAGCAAACAACGCGAAACACACAAATCATACAAACATAGCTTATACCTTTCAAGCATGCCGACTACATCCATGCTAATTAATAAGGCATGCACATAGACCCAATTTCCTCCAAACAACTTTGAAAGGCCACGGACTCATGATAACACTTACAGTCAGCTTTTAAAAAGAGTTCGCTTTAATTATTCCGCAAGACTTCAATTGCAAAGTACTGTCAGGTGCCTGGAAAGTGCTCGGGCCCTCCATCAGTGTTGTATTAAGAGGTCGCAGACATAATTAATGGAGGTTGGGGGGGAAGGGAGGTTAGGTGTGATGAATTCCACAGGCATTAATTGAACAGGTGTTACACGTTAAGATGTTAATTTGTTACACCAGAGAAAAGGCTTATTTGGCACAAAGGGTGTGAAAAGAGGGAGGAAAGAGCAATAAATGGGCCTGGCATTCCCCACCCACCCGGGATCAAATTCAGTCCAGACTCCGATTAAGGCCACTTATCCACATCTTACGATACCGGCTCGCTCCTACAGAGCATGGCAAACATAAACCAATAGATCAAATGGCCAGCTCAGGAAGGGGATTTTTTTCCCGCTCCCTTTGGGTCATGGTTGTTGTTTCTCGCCCCCAAATGAATGTTAAGATGAGAACACTGGCGATAAGTGCAAACGGCAGGAAGCACAATGCTGAAAATACATGTGATACATGCAAACATCAAAATAATGTGTTGGGTGGGGTGGAAGGTTTTGATGTGTTTGATTTAATGGGAGTTCCTCGCTACTGCCAAAGGAAATCAACCTAAACTGGGCTCCCATCAAAAGATACATGGAATATGATGGATGGGACTCTGTAATAGTTATGACAAACATCGGTGTTGTGATAGTGTAAGAGCAGTTCTTTGGAAGGAAGGTTTCAGAAGGAGTTGTTGATGTTTAGAATGGCCTGCACAAAAATGATAGTCTTCCTATAGCAACTAGTAATTATGGCCATTGCCTTATAAACTTTGCTGATAAGCTGATCAGCCACAAAATGTGTCACCTGTGACTGAAACTTATCTAATAGTATACCTTCACGAGATGCAATTCCATTTCACATAGACTGGACTAGTTTCTGGATGCAGACCACAATAATGTTCAGCCAACCTTGCATCAACAAATTGTGCCAGATTTGGTGGATGCCTTCCCTGGCACAATTCCGAGGACAACTTTCCTCTAGACTGGGATTATTGCCGCTGCTGCTAGACCCATATGTCCGTATGCTTTCATAGACCTGCAGATTCAGCTACTTTCTTCACACTGTGGCCCAAATGCAGTCACTCCTTCTAGCCAATCATTGACTTCGGCTTTGGACCCATTTTCCATACATGGAACGAGACATTCCCTGCATTACTTAATAACAAGACCTAATAGGTTTGAATAACAAGTCTAGTCTAGTGGTAGGGTAAATCAGTTTGGCTTAGTGGCTTAGTATTAGTATTAAATGCTTATGAGTTGAATTCTGGAAGATACGTTCTAATAAGAGATTAATTATTTCCTATTGGTAACAATTGAAGATCCAAATATTCAAACAACATAGCATTTATGTTTCTTGGTTAAACAGAAATATGTGTTATGATTTTACAGTAAATGGATGAAAAGTCATTCTTAGGTAGTCAACCTTCATGTTTCATTTTGTTATATCTTTGTTATAATTAGCATAATCACAAAGTCATGTTGTACAGTGAAATGCATGATGATAATGTTAAAATATTACTTTTAACAATGTTATTTTAACTTCAATGTTAAAATAAACCAAATAAATGCTTTTCATACATGTGACACACATCAGAATCAGAATCAGAATCAGAAATACTTTATTAATCCCAGGGGGAAATTGCAGTTTTTTACAGTAGCAACCATTTAGAATAAACAATAATAATTTACAACAAGAGAGAAATTTTCAATATGTACACCTATATAAAGTCTTATAATACAATAAAGATAAAATAAAATAAAAGTAAAGTGGCTGTGGCTATAATAATAGGTACAGATATACTGTTAGCAGCAGTAAGTGTTCAGTAGTCAGAAAATTATTGCACATTTTGAGTTGTCGCGCACATAATTAAATTATTGTTTTGCTGTTATTACTGTGCATGTGAATGGTGCCGTGCTCTAAGGGAGGAGTTATAAAGGAATAGCTGCACCCAGAAGGAAGTGTGGGATTGCAGTGCTGTTGGGAAGGAAGATGAATTTATTACATTAAAAGTAAAGTACGTTTTCTGTCTCACGTAAGGTTACCATTTTTGAAATGTAGAAATGGTAGTTTCGTAGTAGTTACTAAGTAATTGATAGTAATTACTTAATAATAAGACTTACTAAGTTTTAATAACTGATTAACAAGTCTAGTGATGGTAGAATACACCAGTAAACCTCATTTATGAAGATGTCGCTGCTTCATTAGTTGCACTTTTGTATGAAGACGGAAAGCCTTTGGACAGAAAGCCTTAGGAAATGCTGATTTCCCTGATTTGATCCTGTCCACATATTGTTCCTACGGAATGAGCCTTGGGTAGGAACAATGATTCCAGTCACTAAGTACCATACGCTTTCTGAAAGCCGCTTTTAGCTTCTAACGGAGGACCATCAGTCCAGTTCAAATAAAAGAAAACAGCACCATTGATTAGGTGAAAAGCTCCCACATGATCACCTGGCAGCAGTCGCAGCTGGCTGGGGTTGCTCCTAATGCACAAGCACACACGCGTGCCGCTTCATCAGCCCCGATTCTTCATTCCAGAGCCTGATTTATTTTTACTGTTCGTGGAGCACATGTTGGCGTGAAGGCAGTGCAAGCTGGCCACATCAGAAAAAAGGTCAAGCGAGACTGCACCGTTCTTCTGGCCTGTCTTTTACAATAACTGTCTTAGTTAAGCGCAGAAACAGAAGAGCGCGGGACAGAACGCCCAGCTGCTCTAAACAAAAAGGTTTACTCTGTCCCCAGGCGGAGAACAGTTTGGGGGAGTGGAGCGTATAGCATGTACTGCTCATTGTTTAATGGACGAGGCGGTTGGGTTGAGCAAGGCCCGAGTCAGTACTGCATAACCTTATCGTAATTATTTGCGTATGGTCGAGAGAACGACTCACAGATCCTGTTGAATCACGACTTGCTAGTAAATCCTAATGACATACAGGAGTATACAACCATCCTTTTCCACTGTGAGAAGATGCTTTTGCTGCTTCTTCCAATATATATCATAATAGATCCAGAAATCCAAGAAGGCAGGGAGCGTGTAATAATCCAAAACATATTCCACACCAGTTTGTTTTCACTCCGCAAGTATGTCAACACTTGCAATTCATACTTTAACATTTAGCATCTATTATCCCATTACTAAGGGGTAATAATAACCGCTGGTTATTGGTGGTTGGTGGTTGGTGTAGATAACACCAGCGGATAACACCATTACTACCCGCCAAGTAGCCACCACCACACATGGGAGATTGGGGTTCAAATCCCAGGCTGAGTGACTATGCTGTGCTACACCAATAAGAGTCCGTGGGCAAGACTCCTAACACTGCACTGGCCCACCTGTAATATGATTTTATGAAACCTTGTAAGTCGCTCTGGATAAGAGCGTCAGCTAAATACCGTAAATGTAAATTATCTGAACCCCTTTCATGGTGTTGCCACTGTATAATGCAAAGATATTACTTATTACATTAGAAACACCCCGTCAAAAGAACAGTGGCACAAATATAATAGTTGCACCCAGAAGGAATCGTGAGATAGGAATGAAACGTGGTGGGCAGGTTTGACATAGTGAGACATGTCAATGATTCAAGTTTCGTGCTCAGCTGCACATGTGATGTAAGCAAGGAAAGACCTGACCTTACTGTCATTTGAATGAATTTGGAAATCATTTTTTATTCCTAATTTATATTTATTTTATTTAACTCAGAAATTAAATCTGACTTGCATGCAAATGGTTCTTTAAATGTTCACGGGTATACAGGGTTTGGACAATGAAACTGAAACACCTGGTTTTAGACCACAATCATTTATTAGTATGGTGTAGGGCCTCCTTTTGCGGCCAATACAGCGTCATTTGGGCAGCCGTGGTTTTATGTTTTTTGGATACAATCCGGGTTAGCACCCGAACATCCCTTTCAGACAGCTTCCTCTTGCGTCCACAGTTAATCCTGTTGGATGAGGTTCGTCCTTCTTGGTGGTATGCTGACATTACCCTGGATACCGTGGCTCTTCACAAAGACTTGCTGTCTTGGTCACAGATGCGCCAGCAAGACGTGCACCAGCAGTTTGTCCTCTTTTGAAGTCTGGTATGTCACCCATAATGCTGTGTGCATTGCAGTATTTTGAGCAGAACTGTGCTCTTACCTGCTAACTGAACCTTCACACTCTGCTCTTACTGGTGCAATGTGCAATTAATGAAGATTGGCCACCAGGCTGGTCCAATTTAGCCATGAGACCTCCCACACTAACAGGTGACAGGTGTTTCAGTGTCATTGTCCAACCCCTTTATGTAGAAGCATTTCCTGTGCTAAAAAACTCTTGAGTAGCTCTTTTTTGGACCAACCTAAAAATAAATTCTTGATGAAAAGTTGTCATGCCTGCTGGCTCTCCTCTCACCTCTGATCTCCTGGACTCCATCTCCCATAACCCACCACCTGATGTCACGTGTCCTTCCTTGCCCATAAACACCCCATTGCCTCGCTCTCCGTCTGCAGAATATTGATTGGTCACCTGTTGTTAATTATTCACTTCTCTCTAACACTCACTCATTGCGAAGTATTGCCACTCTGTAGCGTACTGAGCATTCTCTCTCTGTGTTTGATCTTGTTACTCTGGCTTTGACTCTGTTTTGATTCTTACATTTTACATCATGGCATTTAGCTGACGCTCTTATCCAGAGTGACTTACAAGGTTAATCATATTACAGGTGGGCCAATGTAGTGTTAGGAGTCTTGCCCAAGGACTCTTATTGGTGTAGCCCAGCATAGTCACCCAGACCAGGATTTGAACCCCAGTCTCCCACATGTGGTGGTGGCGGCTCTGTGGCGGGTAGTGGTCTTATCCGTTGAGCTACACCAACCAACCAACCAACCAAAGTGGGGTTTACTCAGTTTAGCCCTTGGTTGTATTTCCCTGTTCTTGGTGGGAACAGTTCTTGGTAATAAACTGTGCCTTGCTTTTAGTTCAGCGCGCATCACAATCTGTTTGTCCATCGTCACAAAAGTATCTTTATTATAAAACTATTTACTGTCACTACTCCACCCTTCCCCCTGTATATTTTGTGGCTCTCTTTCTAAAAAAATAATAATTTGCTTTGTTTATTTGGTTTGCGTCATTATTATTTATAAGCTCATTTGCATGCCAGTTCTGGTGGGGTCTTGCATAAACCATATCTACAAAGCAGAGTTACATGTCATGCTACCATCCCAACACTGACTGTATACATAACCTAAATTTGCCGGTGTGCTGTAACCACATGACTCCTGACCGGAAAATGTCCACTATGTTTTCGAATCACGTCACCTTAAAAAAACACCCCAACATTTCACTATTACATCACCAATTATGTTTGGAGAAGAAACCACAAAACTCAGTTTGAGACGAATTAGGAATTGATGGATCTGAATTGGAATAAACGACTCATTTGAGCTGATGAGGGACAGTCTGGGTTTGACACCCCGGAGCTCAACTTCAAAGACACTCAGCGTAGGCCAAAGTAAAGGCTTATGAGCAGCTCCTGGTGTGAGTGGTCCTGATTTGATGATTATGGAGCCCTGATAGAGGTAAACATTCCAGCATGAATCACTCGTGTAGCGCAGACTACAAGCATCGCTGCATGACACAAGACCAAGACCAGCTGTGGCTCTGCATTGATGCACTCACGGACCACTTCGAGTGCAAACGTGAGGAGACATGATCAAACAGTCAAAGCCTTTATGAATTCAGAAGGATTCAACCAGAGAACAAACTGTGCTCGACTGTTTACACGAGTTAAAGCCCAATGAGGTAACAATTATGTATTTCAATAAAGCACATCTTGGCTCCACCAAAGAAACTTGATTAAAATTATATTTAATATTCTCAAAATGAAAACAAGCTAGGAAAATATTATTGTTATTTATGGTTAATTTACTTCTTCAAACTGGAGGAACTGGAACATGGTTCCTGGAACAAATGTAGCCAAATGCGTAATTCATGTTCTGCATGTCTGAATGCATCCAGTCTACAGTCAGTGAACTGCACAGGTCAATGAACTAGCACTGTTTAATGAATGGCGAGTTTTAGGAAGAATAAAGTATTTATTTTCCGTTTTATTTCTCAGTATTGGCTTTCTGTGGGACACACGATCCAGTCTGTATATGTTCACATGAGCAATGATCACTCTGGGCGAACGAAGTCCAGGATGTGATTGAAAACGTCTGTCCACTTTGTGTTTATGGCACTGAATAATGACCTCGAGGACAGCTTGCGGTTTCTTGGCGGTTTCAGAGCTGAAGTACTCAAAACTACAGAGTCAAATAAAAAGAGGACTTTAACTGGTGGAGGATCCATGGCACTTCCGCACTCTTCCTAGAGTTATGAGTGAATTCTCAAAGACAGCCCTTTGGCAATCAAGTAGAGCACAAGAAATGGCTACGTTTAATACGCACCTTTGATCAGTAAGTCCAACTTTGTCCTGTCACTCAATAAATTACCCAACGCAGGCGAAATCTTCCAGTCACATAATCTAGTTCAAGCTAGTTCTTAAACTACATGATTAAAAAGATGGTTCCTCAGGGGTAGAAATACAGTACAAGGGTTCTATGGTAGACAATGGTAGAATCTGTTTGCAATGGGTTCTATGTAGCACTAAATTGCATTCTTTCTTTTATTACAAGCTATGCAGAACCATTTTCCAAACAGGTTCCATAAAGAACCCTATACAACTCTACAATCTAAAGAACCTGTTTCTTACCATGCATGTAAATGGTTCTTTAAGGTATAATGGCTCTGTGCAATCTTGCATTTCACTCATTACTGTATATATGTATAGTAAATTATATTCTATTTTATATACCACCCCCTTATCTCACATTCTGTGTACACCTACATTCTATATATTTATTTATATACCACCACATGTACAATAATCTCAAATTGTTAGTCATTCTGTTTTGTACTTTATGTAAATAATAATGTATTTTGCACTTCTGGTTGGATGCTAACTGCATTTCATTGGCTTTGTACCTGTACTCTGCACAATGACAATAAAGTTGTATCTAATAAAAAAAAATGGTTCTATATAAAACCTTTTTCTATACTATAGGACTCTACGCAAATAGTCTTTAATTGGTCCAACCTGACAAAATGGCTCCAATTTGTTACAGGCAATTGAAATAGCTTTATTCAACCTAAGATAAAGGCCTCTAAATGGACGGTTCGTCCGATCAAAGTCATTTTTTGAGTTGAGTAAAACGTATTCAACTGCTTATAGCAAGTCATTTTTCAGGTTGCACTTTTTACATCTTTTTTTAAGGGTATAGTTATTGACTTCTACTTTAGGTGAAGAAGTTTCAGCAGAATCCTTAGCTGGTTTCCAGTCTAAGATATTATCTCATGTCTAATATCTAATAATGCCCATAATGTTAATAGTTAGGCGAGTTTCTCAGCTCGTTTTTCACCCCAAAAATGTTCTGATTTGCCCTCCTTACAATCACACGAGCACTTCTTAAACAATTACGGGTCCTCCAGGCCTTAACTTGACTTCCACCGGTTCTGTGAACTGCTACTGTGCACACTCATCATCAAATTAATGTATATTTGCACAAATATTATTCACAACAAATTTTGATTGAATTCAGTGAGCAGTGATGCCTAGTCATCCTGTTAGTGGCAGCACCATTGGCAGACGGCTGCTACTGCGATGGTGTCGTGCCAGATTCAGAATGGCAGCAGGTCATCTACAGTGATGAGCCCCACTTTTGTCTTGGTGGAGACGATCAATGAATTCCATATGTGGAGGCACTGTGGTCAGCACCAAGATGAACGGTTTGTTGTCACGCTTCACACGTCCTTCCAGAAGGCCTGGTGCCACTCACAACTCCACCCCCTCTGCACAATCTGCAGGAACTGTGTGGGAATATTCAAGCTGCATGGGATGGATTATCACAGGACACCATTAGGAACCTCGACAGCTGTAGAACTACAGACATCTGCTATATTGCATTAGCAAACATGGAGACATTACTTCTGTATGTGCAGCTCAACAAATATTGTCCATATTGTTCCTGGTGACCTTTATCTTCCTTCCCAACAGCACTGCGATCCCACACTTCCTTCTGGGTGTAAATACACTTCTGATGAGTGTAGAAATACAGCCAAGCCCTCTTCTTCTATATTAAAACACATGTCACTGTCTGTTATCTCTTGACAAATGTTTATTTTTACACAGTGTTGGAGTTCCTTTGGCCTGTGCTCTACATCATGCACAGACTAACATAAGAGCTTAAACCATGCGCCAATGATGATTCAACCTCTTCAGCACGAAAGGTCGAAAACGGTAACATGTCTTTGTGGAATAACTCGCTGTAACATGATGACTCGGCCACTGCTAGAAACAACTGTGTTCCTACCAGCAAAACCCATAACTTCCCTGAAAATTAGACACTTCCCTGGAACAAATAATGGGCAGGATCGCCTATATATTCGTATTCCAGATGCTGACAGAATTTGGAAACTCTATCCTAACTAATGGCAGCCTGAGATCAAAACTAGAGCTGATACAGGAACAACTTATTATGCTTCCTGCTGGGCCTGAAATGGTTTTGCTTAAGAAGGAGCTGCGATTCATCAAAAGGCCATGTGGCAGAAAAAAACCTGCAGCATTGTCTCTATATCGATACAGTTAGACCGAGGGCAATATCGCAGAGCTTTTTCGGCCCGGTCTGTCACCTGATTTATCTCGGAGTTATTTAAGGGGTTCCTTGTTTTGCTGCGAGGGCCCTAATAATAAATCTCCTCCAGATCCAGCTTCTTTTTTATCCGGGCTGATGCGGTAAAGATATACTGCACAAGGCTGTAAACTGTAAAAGTAGCTTTTCTCCTGCGGGTTCTTGAAAGCATAGTTGACGGCGCAAGACAAAGAGAATAAAGGAGCGTGGTAAATGCAAACGATGTTCCGTGTTCACCGACTTGGCTCGCAGGAGCCGTGAAAGCAACTTGGTATTCGGAAAACAATGCCATTGTATACGAGAGATCCTCCAGCGCGGAGTAAATCCGCTCCAGTTGTGAAAACATTCCCCTTCGCTCGTTATGCTGGCCACCAAATGAACATGCTTTTCTGCCTGCAGAGCAAAGTCCCCATGCTGCCTGGCACCCCGTGGTGACTGATCAGAAGGTGCGGAAGAGAGAGGTTGAGGCTTGAGACCTTGTGCTCTTTAGACTTCATGTAGCAGACTGTATGGGTCTGCTGCATTAAGCCAGGCATACACTGTGTGATTTAGCCCTATCTGAAGCCCAGTTTTGTCTGAGCCGACTAAATTCATTCATAACCAGGCCAAATTAGGCTTCTTTGGGTGTCCTTCTGTGCCCAAACCAGCTCTGATTGAGCAGTCAGACGACCAAAAATGAATTTCTGACATTTGGGCTGCTTGTCTCACAGTTTAAACAGATTTTCATGAGACGATTTCTCAAAGTCGCCCCCAAAACCACATACAAACAGTCCCAACTGCGGCTTCCACACAGCTGCACACACATAAACGGAGGCAAAAAAGTATAAGCACCAACATCCGTATATGTAGACTGTACTACAGTGATATGGTCTGTGTAGTTAGCCTGGTTTTCAGTTTCCGTGAATCCCAAACACCCCCTCCTTCCTACGTATCATGCTGTGCGAGCTCTGCTTTCTACACTAAAGCATTTGTCCAGGATGGGACTGTGTACACATGGCTGAATCCCAACTGGCTGTTATTAGACATATGATGCACAGTCACTTATCCTACATGGTGCACTCTGTAGGGAGCAGGGAGTCATTTGCTCAGGACTCGGACGTGCAGCGTGTTGCGTTAAATGAAATTGGGAATGGTCTGTGGTCAGAGCTGAGCTGTCGGTAAAGGCTGTGTTTCACATGCAGTGTGAGCACCCATGTTGCGTCATGTTAGTCAGATGGAGTGCTTTCGCACAGTGTGAGTGATGAACTACAGGGTTTCTCCGCACACAGAGGGCGAATGCAGTGTGAGCTATCAGCAAATAACAAGATTTCTTAAACGGCATAGTGTATGCCTGGGCCTTTGTCTTAGGCCTACTGAGAAATGTATCACAAACTGAGATTTCGCTTGTACACCATATCAGCATTACTGTGGTAGCACGCATCTTGAGTCTTCTGAGATGGTTGGTAGAATACAGGTTTCTGCAATGCACCACAACCGCTGTATGGACTTGAATAAACTTAAAGACACATGAAAAGCTCTTTCAAATATAAATACCCAAAGACTCTTAACCTCTTTAAACACCATCTTAGTCCATAGTCTGAGTCTCAGGCCAAGTAAAAGGCTTGTTTTTCAATTCATTGTTTTTATGATATCACATAAAAATGAATTGTGTGTTCAGTAGTGTGTGTGTATGTGGGGTTTCATTTCACGGATGGGATAAAAACAGTAGACAAATTCTTTTGTGTGCCAGCACGATTGGTATATGGGTCTAAACTCCAAAACTAATATATCCACCTATTCAGTCTATGACAGTTTAGCTCCACCTAGTCAGACTGAAGCTTTGGGAAACCTTTCAGCGCCAACTGTTTTCAAAACCAAGCACATTATATAGCAGCCAATCAAAACAGATGTCATTTACATATATCAGTCGATTAAGACACATTGACTGAGTTTATATGCGCAGATCATTCTGATGGATTCCGATTAAGACTGAAGTGTTTATATGCACACTCTAGTCAACAATCTGATGAAAATCTCAGTTTACATGAACTGAGTTTACGTGATCGCAAGTAACCAGATCCAAAATGTTGAGGTGTATACATGGGCGTATCATATTTCGATTGAACTGCATGTACATGTGCCTAAATCGACAAACATAGCCCAGGAGCGGAGAGTAATTCAGACCTTTAACTGGACTTTATTTACTTATTCATTCGTTTTTCAAAGGCATTCATTTACATATCCTCCATCCACCCACATATATACACTACTGGTTATCTTTGTACTGTACACATGCCATTTATTTCTGTGACTGTATGTCTGAATCTATTAGCCAAAACATCATTCTGCCTGCACCTATAGCCAAGGTGCCTGTATTAGACTGACTGCTGTCCTTCTTGGCTCCACTAATGTGAACTGAGAGTGGGTTTGCATTTCAAGAAATAGGATCATTAAGACAGCATTTAGGACTTTTTGGCCAAGAACAGAACGGTATGCCATCCTGGGCAAAATTTGCCATGCGTGATCGACAGTATGTAGTAGTCCTGGTTTGTTTTGGTGATGTGATACCGAACAAACTCTACTGCACATTGGTGGAGAAGCTTCATGCAGCAGATTGGACAAAGCACATAGGAAGCCTTGCATAGGAAGCCTTGTTTCCCAGCTAAAAGCAAAGACATGTAAGACAAGCTATGATGTGCCTGTGCAAGTAACATTAGCTGTGGTGAAAAAAGAAGCCTCTGTGGTTCTGGATGGAAGCTAATGCTAATAAGATGATGAGTGCTGCTCAGAGGGCGAGCAGTCTCTGACTGTTGGCACTGCAGGTCTTCTGGTGTTCTGTAACATTGGCCATCAGACATCTCTTTCCATCCTTTCGAAAACGTGTGTAATTTGTTCGCATCAGTCAAGAGGGAAGTGAGTTGTGTCGTGTTGAGTTAGACTGACTTTATGGACCTTAGCTAGGCCCATAGAGCCCATGGCCATCTGTGCAAGCAGGGCCAATGAGCAGTTAAAGTACCTCTGACTAAATGCAGCCCATGAATTATAATAACAGGATATAATAATAAGCCTGGAATTTTAAAGACTTAATAAAGTATTGATTAACATGGCTATATACATAAAATCACATTACGCTATTAATATTTATTAGTATGTATCATAATGTCTGTCAAAATTAATACATACTGGGCAGAAATTTGCTTTATATATAGTTGTCTCATTTGGCCCAAGGCTTTTACACAGTACCGCCTTCTCGGGGATAACCGTGCTGGGCAGCTGCAGATGGTTCCAGATGTGGAGAGCTGGTGTGTTTCCACAGGGCATAAACAAAGCTTCCAGAGTTAAGCACGCAGTCATCTCAACAGAGCTAGCCATGGCTCATACTGAGGTCAGGGCAAAGGAAGGGTTTGTGTCTGTTTAGAAAAGTGAAGGTAGTGAAAGAGACAGTGATTAGAGTCCGTTGGCCCAAAATGATATCGGTGCTTCCCTGCCCTCAGGGCTCTGGATGGGGTGAGAAACCTCACACAGAAGCATAAAACACGCACATATACACTGTCGTTCCAAAGTTTTCAGATCTACACTCATCAAGGAATAGCTACACCCAGAAGGAAGAGCGGGATTGCAGTGGCATTGGGCAGGAGGATAAAGGTTACCAGGAACAATACATGATGATACATTTAGACTGATATGGGGAATATTTATTGAGCTACACATACAGAAGTACAGAATACTGTCTCTCAGTATGGTGTTGGGACGCCGTTTTGCTAACACAACATACCAGACCTCTCAGCATGGAGTTGTAGAGGTTCCTAATGATGACCTGTGATAATCCATCCCATGCAGCCTTAATATTCTCACACAGTTCCTGCAGATTTTGCTGTATCACGGTGCCTTTGGACACAGATTCATTGGTTGTCTCCACCCAGTCAAAGTCACTCCATGACAATCTGGCACAACACCATTGCAGTCTTTGGTGACGTTGACGCAATATAACGTGCATTAAGTCCTGTTTCATGCAGGATGACTGATGGAGTCATCTTGATCTCACTGCTCACTAAATGTCCACAATTATGGCCACTCCAGCATGTCAGACAATTTGTCTGCTCTCTCTCTCTCTGTGGTTTGTGTAGGTCTACCAGATCCTTCAAGTCGCAGGTGCAAGCGTTCTTGTATGCACTGCCGCCAGCAGCGTGCTATGGTAGCATCCAGTTTCCTGGAGCACTATGAAGCAACCCCTATTTGTACTGCTCAAATTGCTTTCAACCGTTCTCCAAAGCAAATTTTGCTTGCAAAGGATGCTACCAAACACAACAGCATGAGTGGGAATAACCGATAAGGCATGACATTGCTATATATATACATATATATATATATATATATATATATATATATATATATTTATATGTATGCAACAACAGCTAAAAGTACAACATGAAAAATTTTGCTACTTAATTTGAACAAAATCCAGCAAAATTGCTGATTTTGGATGGATGTGAGACTCAAAAATATTTTAAATATGCCATGAAAACAAGGGGTTATTGGGGTTTTCATAAGAATATAAAAAAATATGATGATAAATATATGACAATCATTATTCCTGACAGGCTAGTGGGTTGTCCTTGCTATGAGAAATGAAACCTACTTTTTGAGAAGCCATTATAAACAATGCTCATCAATCTGTCTAGCATTATTATAAATACAAGATTCTACAGTGGGAATGCCATAAAGCTGTACAGCTTTAATAAATAATGCCAACAGATGAAAGGAATTGAGATGTTTTCCAGCACCAGTTAGCCGTACGAACCGCACGACCCGCATTTCTCTGTTTGGACATGACACAGGCATAATCTACTCTTTGAAACTCCCACTTTACAGCTATTTCCTACACCTTGAGCTTTAGCTTACTGTAAGGGTGAGTGGCGTGAGGAATAGGGAGTTTGATCCCTAAAACAGAGCTCCATTCAGATTCCATAGAGGCTCCTCATGTGATCTTTCTTATGTCCTAAGCCTGTAATCCATGCTCATCCTACATGCCAGAATCACGATCTCCTAATAAGTGCGCTATTCATGATCCGTCAGCCCCAATGCCCAACTGAAGAACATACTTTCAGAGGTCATACCTCATTGCATATGGATAAGCCAGGAGGGAGGGTGCCATCCAGCTTCTCGGTTATAGGAAAGACACTTTCTGTCTAACGGTGTTCAGAACCGTTTCTTCTGCATGGTCAGTATGGCTCCACTGCATGTTTCCTTTGGCATCCTTCTGCCCAGTCGAGATGTAAAGCAGTCATTACAGTGTTAGTGGAAAACACGGACTGCCAAGTTGAAAAGTGCACAGGATTTAGCATTTGGAATCTTCAATGATGAAGAATCGAAACTTGCTTGCTCGCTGATCTACTTTGGATGTGACCTTGAAGGACTCCTGAGGAAAAACTACCCAAATCTTCAAAAGATTGAAACACTGCGTGATAGAAATGGCAGACGTGTCCCATTACCACCCCAACAGGATTGTGAGAAATGTAATTTTTTTTCTTAATGAAGCCTCATTATGTGGCGTGTGCTAGAGGGCTGACCAGTCTGGTTTGCACACTTGAGAATGGAAGATCCATGCTAAGCTGTTGCGGGTGGGTAAATCCTCCTGAAATCACCAGAGCTGTTTAACACTCAACATGGTAAAGGCAAAGACCTGGAAACCTCAGTTCTTTCTGAGCTGAAAGCTAGTGCAGTTAGTGCCTTGGGTTAAAACTGATCATGACATAATCATTGTAAACAGCTGAACAGTCTGTGAAGTTTGGATACTTAATATAACCAATACTGACCATATACAAACACCTTATAATTCTACAGGTACAGACTGTAGTCCATCAGTTTCTCTGCATACTTCATTACCCTGCTTTTCAATGGCCAAGACCCTCACAGGACCACCACAGAGCAGGTATTATGTGGGTGGTGGATCATTCTCAGAACTGCAGTGACACTGACGTGGTGCTGGTGTGAGTGGATCAGACACAGCAGTGCTGCTGGAGTGTTAAAACACTGTGTCCACTCTATTAGATGCTCCTACCTTGCTGGTCCACATTGTAGATGTACAGTCAGAGATGATATCTCATCTGCTGTGGCAGAGTTTGTGTTTACTCAGCCCAGAGGTCACAGCTCAGGACACTGTAGGCTGGATACTTTTGGTTGGTGGACTATTCTGTCCAGCAGTGACACTGAAGTGTCCGGCATCACTGCTGTATCTGATCCCCTCATAATGGGGGAGCGAAAGTATGCATACTACAGTCTGTAATTGTAGAACTAGGAGGTGCATCTATATGGTATACATATATTTAACGTACATTAGCAAAGTGTTAATAACTGTATGAATTTGGTGTATATACATTTTCTGCAATCCTTATAACCAATTATGGTGGAGAGAGGGCCATTCCAGTACTAAACCAATGAGAGCAAGGCCAGAACCCCTGGCCCAAAATGGTAGTGCATTACTGGAGATTAGGCTTGTAACCATAAAGCCAAGACTGTGCCACTTGGAGGCCTGTGCCTCTCTATGCAACACTGTGTTCAACTCCAGTATGAGCTTTCATCTAAATACACAAAATTGTTTGGTTGTGTTGTTCTGTTTCTTGCTTTCCACCTAATTTCCGAAGGTCTACCGTAACCCAACGCTGGTACTTGCCAGTTCTAAAGAACAAACACTGATTTTATTTGTTCTTGAAATGAAAGCAATAGATTGCTGGACATGTATTCCAAGCTCTTAGCCAAACACACGATTCACAGCTGTTGCACATAATCACATCATCAATGAGAACAGTGATGTAAGTGTTGATAATGGAGGAACGTGAACATATTACAGTATTTCTTAACGCACCTGAACCCTTAACATCCATACTTAACAAACACCGACCTCTGCTTTATTAGAAACCCATACTTTTGGTCCCATTTGCTGGTGTATGGTTTAGAGACTATAGCTCATCTGTTGATGCATGACGTGTCAGTCATCCTCCAGCACTTCATCAGTGGTCAGTTCTTGACCACAGAACCGCTCTTGGTTGGAGATTCTTGGTTAGTGAGAAACTCCTAGCAGGGAAACTGACTCAGTGTTTAAAGACTCCAGCAGTGCTGTGGTACCTAATGCACTCGTACTAGTACCACACGTAATAACAAGCCGCTGCCATGTCTTCAGATTGGTCAGCCGCACAAATAATATCTGAGCAACAGGGTGCCTGTGGTGAGAAACTAGCCGCTGGTGAATGGCACAGAGGGTTTTAATTAGACTACAGAAGCACTGTCCAGTCTATAACCCCTCATGAGGCAGTAGAGTGCATATGGAACTTTGCATGGCTGAGCAGCTTCACACAAGCCTAAGAACGCTACAGGCAATGCCAGGCGTGGCTGAAGTGGTGTTAAGCATACCACCACTGTGGTCTGGAGCCGTAGAAACGTTCAATGGAGTGATGAATTATGCTTTACTATCTGAAAATGTAAAGAGTGAGTATTGTTTGCAAGATGCCAAGAGAACAATACCTACTGGAGGACCTAGTGCCAACAGTGAAGTTTGGTGGAGGTGGAATAATGGCTCTGAGGCTGTTTTCAGGGTTTGGTCCACGATGCTTAGTTCTAGTGTACGGTGATGCTAATACTAGCACAAACACAAATGCTTTCAACTTTGTGGCAACAGTTTGGGGGAAGACCCTTCCTTTGTACAGCATGACTGGGTCCTTGTGTTCAAACCAAGCTGCATAAAGCCATGGTTTGATCAATTGCAAGCCAGGCCTTCTCATACAACATCAGTGTCTGACCTCTTCCATGCCTTTTTGACTGAATGCAAACAGACAAATTCCAAAATGAAGAAGAATGGAGGGAGTATACATGCAAAAGGGGGCCAGCACATGGATATAGAATGGAATATACAACAGATTCATGTAGGTGTGATGATCGGCAGCCCACACACTGGGCCATAGTGTAAATTCTGAAGCCGTTAATAGAAAGGGAGCTCGTGCTGAGCTGCCTGCAGCTGTTAAATTGAAACGAGGCGACAGAGCAGTGTAAACAAAAGCCCATACTCTACTGCATATTTACAAGGTTTTCAAGTTGTTCGCTCATAAATCAGCACCACAACATACTCTCTGTCTTCCAGCCACTTGAAATGTAGAGGTGAAGTAGAAAGTGCTAAGGATGCTCTTGAGTCTCTCCGTCTACATATCAGCCTGGAGGGAGTGTGGTCTCTAGCTGGATAAACAAGGAGGTTTGTGGAGACTTCACTGTCCCATCCTAGTCAAAGACAATCCCTTATAGAGTTGTGCACTGACAGCCAGGATGTAGGACTTTTGAATATTAGGTCAGTTGTATACAGTTTATAGCGATGTGCAGTCATGTTGCCTGTATTCATATACACAGCCTGGTATATGGGAGCTGGAATTCTGGAGACATAAATGTAGAGTTATGAACATTCTGACATATTAATTAATGCTGTAACAGGTTAACATGCTTAACAGGTTAACAGGTTCTGCTTAAGGAAACATAGTAAGGTGAGGGGTCCATTCATTTCAGAAGCTCGCTGGATAAACATTAGTCCCCTTTGACTAAAATGTGCCTAATAGTATCCCTAATAAAACTAATAATACCTAATACCTAATAATAATACCTCCACGAGCACCAATAACAAGCTGGCATGGACTGGAGAAGTTTTTGGATGTGGGTCACATCAATGTTCCATCACTCTTGCATCATAATATTGCGCAGTTGGGCCAGATTTGGTGGATGCCTTCCCTGGCACAATTTTGAGGAGAGTTTCCTGTAGACTGGGATTTTAGCCACTGCTGGTAGACCCATATGATCATACGCTTCCATACACCTGCAGATTCAGCTACTTCCTTCACACTACGGACTTTGGCACACCCAAATGCAGTCACTCCTTTTAGTCAATCATTAACATCTGCTTTGGAGCCATCTTCCACACATGGAATGAGACATTTACCGCACTGTACCACCTGCAGGTATTCATAGCCCCATCATCCTCACGCAGCACCATCTGCAGGAGCCTGAGGTTACTACCACACTACTTAAACACACAAGATGACAGATTTATTATCTGGTGCACTAATCCCTATACAGATTATTTAAATAACTTCCTGGACAACTACTCACAGTACATGGTGGTACTGTAGACGTAAATACTTCAAGAAACTTGAAAAATATTAGAAGCCTCTGCGATCTGTGTCTAGTTACATCAGAACTAGAGAACTGATCATCCTGCACCACTTGCAGACGGCTGCACGACACAGGACTACATGCACACAGACCGTCATGACCCTTAACACCACGTCAACGTCACCAAAGATATCTATGTTGTCATGCTACACTGTCATGGAGTGACTCAGAATGGTAGTGTGACGAGTCCCAGTTTTGTCTTGATGACCAGCAAAGTCGTGTGTAGAGGCACCGTGGTCAGCGTCAAGCTGAACGATTTGTTGTCACGTGTCCAGAAGGCCTGGTATCACTCCACCTCCACCCCTACTGCAAAATCTGAGGGAACTGTTCAAGCTGCATGGGATGGATTATCTCAGGACACCATTAGGGACCTCTACAACACCATTGCGCCATTTGGCATGGTATGTTAGCAAAATTGGCAGCCTGACGCCATACTAAGAGACACTACTTCTGTAGGTGTAGCTCAATAAATATTGCCCATATCAGTCTAAATGTGTCATCATTTATTGTTTCTGGCAACCTTTATCTTCCTTCCCAACAGCACTGCAGTCCCACACTTCCTTCTGGGTGCAGCTGTTCTTTTGATAATGAGTGTAATTATGAAAGCTCGTCTGTTGGGGTTAAGACAAGGTAAAGACAGCTTGATATCTTCCAGCCTTAAAGTGCAAGGTTCTTTGATGCAGAGAATTTGTGAGAGTTGTGTATTGTTTCAGGCCATGCGCAAACTAGGCCTGAGACCCAACATCGTCAGCTCGTACTGAACGCTCCATGAAAAAAACACTGTGCTCCAAAGGAAAGCATCAACAAAGGCAAATACCCAAGCGTGGGGTATAATCAAAACCATGGAAAATGCAGCAGACTTTCTCTCCCCTCCTCCGATTTTTTATGGCTCTCTGACATTGAACCAGCATGGATGAAGCCACATAATGAAGGTTTAGAGGTATGTTTATCTTTGCGAAACAATACGGTCCATTGTGTCGTCTGGGACATGCTTGAGAGTTCTGACTGCAGTTGTGAAGTATGTGTCCCTCTGTGAGCGCGTGATTGCGTTCGGCCTTCAGTGCTTCCAGATGGGGACTGGGGTTTTAAAAGGACAGTTGGCACCTCGCATGGAACTGCGCGTCTCTGCTGAGCGTCACATAAACACTCTTCTCAGTAACGACATAACTGAACTGAGCTAAATTGCATTTCTACAAGGCACATTAACCCACCAAGACCAACCCCTGCTGTTTTGGCTCTGGTCACATACCCAGCACTCATAAAAACAAAGGTTCCTAAACAGTTCATGGATAAAACGGACGGTTCTAAATGATCTTTATTTACCACAGAACCATTACTTAATTAGAAGCTTCTTTAAACATTAGGCTTATGCATATTTGCACATCTCATTTACAGCTAAAATATTTGAAGTGGTTCTTCTGGGAACCTAGTGGTCACTCCTGGTGCTCTGTTGTCCTCCAGACTTAAAAAACCCAACCTGACCATCTAAAAACAGCATCCAGCATCCAGGAGCTTTCCCCGCAGCTCAGTGCCAGAGGGCCGACACATTGGCATTGGACATAGTGGGCTCCTTAGCATGCTGCTCCAGAGTATCCCATTCTATTAGCCATGGACACTATACAAGCTGTGTGTGCAGGGGTGAGACAATTTGGAAGTTTGGGTATTGTGTCAAAATCATAAAAATAAAGAATGGAGCCAAAAATGAACTAGAGCGAAAGAAATAGAGCATGAGCCCTTCCCATGAGGCCTTCCCATGAGCCCTTCTCATGCATTCACAGTGGTGGGAGTCAATAGCGGGATGCTACAGCATCTACATTTAAATACAACCAATCCCAGTAATACATCAGTAAAGAACAAGTCTTCCAGACTGATACTTAAGTACGGTGACAAGCAATACATGCATAAGCTATATCTACCCCATGTCGGAAATAGGTAACAAAACTAACTAACTAACTAACTCAAGTCAAGTCAAGTCAAGTCAACATTTATTTATATAAAGCTTTTTACCACAGATGTTGTCACAAAGCAGCTTTACATAGAATCGGGTGTCGGAGCCCCCAGTGAGCAAGCCAATCATGACAGAAGCAAGGAACAACTCCCTCAGTTAACAGTTACAAAGGAAGAACCAAGGAACCAAGGCTCAAAGGAGAAACCCTCTACGGGTCAACACCAGATAACAAGACAGCAAAAGAAAGTAGAATTCAGTGTTTGTAAGGTCGAGGAATAAACATCTGATTAGTCTGTAATTAACTAACTAAATAAAATAAATAAATAAAAAAGTCCAATAAATGTTTATAAGCTATGTTTGGGGTCAACCACAAGATGTAGACGTACATGCCTCAATTTTCACAAAACACCATATTTTTTCTCCTACATCTACTGTATATACAGCCTCTGTTACAGCGCCTATGCCTTTAAGCCCCGCCTGTTGCTGAGCCCAGTGTGCTCTGATTGGACAGGTCAACCGCCTGCAGCATTCCTCTACAGGTCTGCCCCCCAGACACCACTGTAGCTATTCTTAAAATGGTGTTGCCTCTGCTGCATCAGTTTGAGCCAGAGTCCGATTCTGAAAGTCTGGTAGAACACGCTGGTAGATCCACCTCCAAAAGCAAAGGGAAGGGAAAACCAAAAAACGAGGTCCCCTTTAAGAAGCCTGTAGAGAATGTGTTTTAAGCTTTTAAGCCTGTTCTGGACTAAACCGCAATGCCAAAGGCTTCACCATCTCATTTCGTCTAAGCTTAGGCTTCATTGGAGTCTGGTAAACTGAGCCATAGTGGATCTGTGTATAAGAGTGCACCCTAGCTCTTTATGAAACTTTGCTCTAGACTCTACCGACACCAAATAGTCTTTCCAGCATGGCTGCATCTATATCACTTATGTTTCCCTCGTTTTCATGTTGAAAAGCATGTAGTCTCCTAATAAGAAGCACTGTCTAGTTTGCATGATCTATTTCCCGACTTGATGTTGTTGTATTTCACCCTCTGAATGAGCTGACCCTTTAAACGACTGCAGATATACAACCTGTGGGTTCTAACTGGAATCAGTTCTAAAGGATCAGCCGTGTTTTTGCACCAGGCCGAATATATGGCCTGCTAAGAGCAACAACCAGACGTGGACATACCTGGATGGCAATGGCAGCCCTATATAAATCAGGGTAACATGAGCAAACATCTGAGAGCTTCCAGAGCAACAGTGTGTGCAGTATGTAGCCTGAGCTCCATCAATAAGCGTGACCCGCACGTAGATCTGCCGTGCTTTTGCACGCTGCACTAGGCGAGCGAGAGCGAGAAAGAAAATATTTGGTTGAGTCGAGGCTAGATTTAGGATAAAGCCGTGAGCAGGGTGAAAGTATTTGGCACCTGGCAAGTCCAGGTCATTAAAGCAGGAACATGCTCTCTAGAGAGTCTCAGGTTCGAGATCTCGCCCAAGTCTGTGGGTCTAACTTCGACACCCAGGAGTATCCCCACAAGACCTTTTATTTTTTCCCTGTTACTGTGATCCAGAGATGGATGTACTGTGATAAGAGGCAGCCCGAGGAAGACACAGATTGACTCAAGGACTGAGAAGGAAACAAAGGTTTCGGAAATTCAGTTTAGGCCAAGGCAGAGAGTGGGTTTTGACAAGTCAGCGGGTTTCCTGAAGGAACCGAAGGCGGCATGCCGACCCGTTTTGTGCAACGTCGTAATGCATTTGAGAATCCCAGGAAAACAATCCTGTATCTAAAGCTTAGCTTGTTTCGGTGCGCCACATCTGAGCTAGGCCCTCCGAGCAAAACAAGCCGGGCAGACAAAATCCAAACAACATCCGGAAACAAAACATGAATTTTCTGGGTGCTTTTCCGCCATGTAAAGCGTCGGGTTGGACACAGCCACGAAGCGTGCTGAAAACAGGTCTGTTTGTTGATATTCCAATACACTAACAGGGTTTCGGCTCTGTGTTTATGTTTTTGCTGCTCTAATGCTCCCTCTGCATTATTACACGTCTGCTCCGTAATTAATCCAAGCTATTCTTTTGTGCTATTTGAAAAGCGGCCAAATAATCTGCCTCCCTGAGAAAGGGTCTCAACAATAAGGAAATCACCACAGCAAAACGAGGAGAGATGAATAAAAAGCTTGTTTCAGATCCAGGCACGATAGCTGCTGGCACAGTCATTATTAATTCTGTCATCGCTGGAAAACCAGAGCACAAGGTAAACGTTTGCACAACCCACACTCTGTGATGACACATTTGAAATAAACCATATTTCAAAAGCATGTTATCCCAGCAAGACCGAGCCCTGCTGTACTGGCACGTATCGGGTTCCTAAATGGTTCTTGGCTTGGGAAGATAAAACCGAATACTAAATACACTTGAGAAAGTGATATCTTGACAAGTGAAGTGATCTTATTACTAGATGATGTGTCATAGAATTCTCATTTTAAGATTATTGTAGACTTGTAAAATTATTACATTTATTTCCATGTTTTAAGTCATTTTAGTAAGCCAGATTTTCTCAGTTAATCTTATTTTAGGAAATCTGCTTGAAGAAATCGGCCAAATTATACTCATCATTAAACGAACAGCTACAACCAGAAGGAGGTGTGGGGTTGCAGTGCTGTTGGGAAGGAAGATAAAGGACATCAGGAACAATAACTGATAACAGATTTAGCCCGATATGGGGAATATTTATTAAGCTCCACATACAGAAGTAGTCCCTCAGTATGTCATCGAGCCACCTTGTTTGGTAATGCAACATACTAGACGTCTAGGCATGGAGCTGTAGAGGATCCTAATGGTGTCCTGTGATAATCCATCCCATGCAGCTTGAATATTCTCACACAGCTCCTGCAGAATTTGCGATAGGTGGAAGTGGAGTGACCCCAGGACTTCTGGAGGTGTGACGCGTGACAACAAGCTGTTTGTCTTAACGCTGACCATGGTGTCTCCATACACACAGATACATTGGTCATCTTCACCAAGACAACAGCGGGGCTGATCACTGAAGATGACCCGCTTCCAATCTGATTCACTCTATGACAGTCTGGCACGACACCATTGCAGTCCTTGGTGACATTGATGTGATGCTGAGGACAGTCGTCGTAACAGTCTATGTGCCTGTAGCCCTGCATGGTGCAGCCGTCAGGATCCTTACAGGATGACTCATGGAGGGCATCACCGCTCGCTGAATGTCTCCAATCATGGCTGGGTCAGTCAGTTACAGTGACAAGGCCTGTCCTTGCTTACACCACATGCACGGCTGAGCGTGAAACTTCAATCACTTGAATGTTTATATAAACCTTCCCACCAAGCTTCGCTCCTGTCGGTTGATTCCCTCTGGGTGCAGCTATTTGATTGACAGTGAGTGTATACTAAACTCTGCCATACTAAGTTCAGTAATCTAACAGAGATGTCCCATGCCCTGTATCCAATTTACCTCTTGTCACATTTTTACAAACCGCAAAGACAAAATATTTGGTATTTGTTTGCATAAACAAGGACACATAGTGTCACTGACGCTCGTTTTCCCGTGTGAACATTTCCATGACCTAAACCTTCTCCTCAGCCAAGTCATAAGCCTTTATTCCCTTGTACAACTCTTTAGCTGTTCAGCCTTCATGTGGGTCCCCTGTGCTGCGTTTCACACGTGTTGACCGTGAGACAGGACTGCAGAAAGGTCAGTTTAGCACATGCTCTCTTTGATTCTGCAGCCGTGCCGTTGTAACATGTGCGGAATGTGGCTTAGTGCTGTCAGGGCGAAATAAACATGGACAGCCCTGAAAAAGATGGCATCTACAAGGCAGCATGCATCTCTCCCCATACCTTGACAGATGCCAGCTTTTGAACTCCATGATGATGACAGTCTAAATGGTGCTCTCCTTCTTTGAGAACACGACATCCCCTTTTCCCCATCTGAAAAGCTGGTCACGGGCACTCGGTTCACAGGCGTTCAGTGGGTTTTGACCTTGCCCTGCAGATATTCCTGGATTCCGGATTATGCACAGTGAGTCAGTGAGAAACTGAGTTGTTGGTAAAACTGTTGAAGTTTTTGATGATGCCTGTTTTGCTAAGCTTCAAGCCTCAACACATCCTTGCCCTTATAGAACTAGGCTTGTCTTGGATGCACTTTTTATGCCCAGGTATGATCGCAGCACCTGTTTAAAAACTTTTTTTTTTACAATATAGTACCAGTCAGATTTTTAGACACGGCTACTCATAGAAGGTTCTCCTTATGTTTATCTTAATGCTTTATCTTAGGATAAAAGTGAAGACATTAAACTATAATACAGCACTCACGGTCCACCTTAAAGCCCACCAGAATGGAACTTTACATCCTGAGGTGGAGGCTAATATAACAAGATTATTTAATAGGCAGTTTTGGACCAATAGATGTTTGGTATTTCAAGTCAAGTAGTTTTTATTGTCATTTCAACCGTATACAGTGGTGTACAGTACACAGCGAAACCAAACAACGTTCCTCCAGGACCAAGGTGCCACATAGAACAATAAATACACAAGACAATTTACAATACACGAAACAGCAAACAATAAATACAGGGAGGGGGCAGTGCAGATAGCCCACTGGTAGTGGGAGCAGTAAAGTGTGGTTATGTCCATTTTTTTTGTTTTTGTTTTTAGCAGCAGTTATGTCCATATTTGGTATACATGTAAACATTGTATACTTTAAATTTAAAAGATGAGGTTATGTGTGTGTGGATGTTCAGTCCAGTTATTTAATGTGTGCAGTTATTCGGACCAGACTCTGGGTGTTAAGGAGTCTGATGGCTTGGGGAAAGAAGCTGTTGCACAGTCTGGATGTGAGGGCCCGGATGCTTCGGTACCTTTTTCCAGACGGTAGGAGGGTGAAGAGTGTGTGTGAGGGGTGTGTGTGGTCATCCACGATGCTGGTTGCTTTGCGGCTGCAGCGTGTGGTGTAAATGTCCATGACGGTGGGAAGAGAGACACCAATGATCTAGCCATAATGAATATTCACTACACTGAAAGAGTAACTGCAGCTTTTAAACTGTGCAAAAAAAGAGAGATTTTGCTTTTTATATTTTATATACATATACATATATATATATATATATATATATATATATATACAAAATATATTTTAGATATGGCAGAAATATAGTGCAATATACTGTGAAACGTGTATATGTGGTATATCAGGGTATTTATTGTTTCAGATATCTCATCAGTTGGAACTGGTGAGTGTAAGCCTGTAGGGTCTTTAAGATAACCAGCAACATCTATGTAGTTGGGTGTGCCTATACTTTTGACTGGTACTCTACTTCACAGTGGTCCTTCAATTGACCATCAATTTTAGAATCCCAGAGCAATCTGATGTTGCTAAGATAAAGCGTTAGCTTTTTCCTTGAACTTATTTTGGGATATTTACAGGTCAGAGTAGATTTCTAAATCACGCCATTATTTGGAAGTGTATTTTTTTAGGAATTGGCTTTGTAAACGTGCTGCTTATTCTTGACTGAAATGTCAGTCTTGTTAAAAAACCCATTCGATCATCCAACCACTCCACCACTCAAAAGCCTGACACTACATTTCAAATAGTGCCTTAAATTTTGGTCAGAATGCAAATAAAAGTCTGGGGACTTTTTGCCCAAACCCAATCCAAACCACTTCATTATATTTAGAGTCCAAAACTGACACAAGCTTAAAAAACTTACGTCCTGACAAAAAACTGGCACATTGTTACTGAAAATGCTGAATAAAACCTGATAGGATGGTGCCAGTTAAAGTGGCGTGTGGAGATGATAAAAGCAGATTGTGGATAAAATAGTTTTTTATACACATGACACATTTTTGGAATATGATGTCTGAAACTATCCAAACCCAAAGTGTGAAGTCAGGTCCCATCGTATTTGTACAAGTACTTCAAGCTGTTTCTACTGTCAAACGATGGCCAATTAGACTGAAATACAACCTGACCCTGAAGTTGCGTCTGCAATGGCCAATTCAGTCAAGAAAAGGGACTGAAATCACACAGTGGTGGGGAGTTTTGCATCCATCCAAATATTACCCAAGGACTTTCTATGCTAGGACAAGATGGAGAAGTTAGAATATCGCTAAAGACACTGTATCAATAAATGATAACACATTAAGCCGTGTGTCACATGATTACGCTCTACCTGATCTTGCTGGGCATTCACAATAAACACAACAGTGGATTGCTGTTACATGCACACTAAACATTTCACCCTCGACCCAACACCCCATATACACAGCCTGTTCATATAACGCAATGCCAATCCTCTTTACAGTAGGCCCGGTTGGCCAGTGACTGGAATCAATAGGCCCTACTGAGGGCACATAGCTTTCAACAACTCGTTCTCATGCAAGGTGGATGTTAGAGAGATTTCGGCCTCAGTCATCTAACAGTTCGTCACATAACTGTAGTAAATTATAACACAAATTCATTCATATTTTTTTTCTGCCAACATTAGTTAAACGTGTATGACGTTCTCTAGCCATATGCATACCCGGCTAGCGGCTACCCGGCAAACGTTCCTATTAGGCTGCATGCTAACTAAGACGTAATGTCTTAACCGCAACGTTCAGAGGATGTTTGGAAGACGCTGTCAGAGCCACAGATCAGGTTACATGATAACAAAAGAAGAACATTCTCAGACCAACATCCTGAAAATGTTTTATAGATGTCAGTGAGACCTGAGAGGACAGAATGTTGTCCTACCTTTAGTACAAACATTCTGGCAGCCTAAAGAGAACGTCCTGCTGAAAACATTAATGGAACCTTACACTGCATGTTCACAGGACGTTTTAGAACAAGGGGTTGGTGTAGCTCAGCAGATAATAACACTAACCGTGAGGGAGCCACCACCACATGTGGACACAGGGGTTCGAATCCCGGGCTGGGTGACTATGCTGAGCTACACCAAAAAGAGTCCTTGGGCAAGACTCCTAACACCACACTGGCCTACCTGATATATGAAGTCGCTCTGGATAAGAGTGTCAGCTAAATAATGTAAACAAATCTGTTCTAATGAGGTTCTTGTATCAGTTCTTTATAATCCAACGTCTCAATATATGCAATTCTTCTGAATGTATGAATGTATCATCCGTGGAAGGGTTATTTAGGGAATCAAAGGTGGTTAATCTACAGAATTGCTCCAACAACCACAAAACACTACTGAAAATGCCCCCAGTACTGAATTTCCCACTGTCTAAGACCAGACGGAACATAAGACAGCCATTTCAAAGCAAGATGTAGCGACATCTACAACCAAAGACACTTTATTCAATGAAAAACAGCATTTTAAATAAAATCATGTGTGCAGACACTATAAATAGTCAGTTTAACCACTTCCCTCTGAACAGCATCATTTAAAGCATGGGGTCTTGCTACAACTCCCCCAGGCTGTGACACTGTGAGCTAAAAGGCCTCCAATGAGTGAGCACCTTTCCTCACCTGAGCGTTTGCTAAAGGGCCACTCCGTGCCCTAACCGCCCGTGCCCCGGTATCAGTATTACAGCTTTAAAGAGGGAGCACAGCGGGGGTGCAGGCCTCTAACCCCACCTTTCAGCTCCGCGAGGGCCGCAAGCTGCAGGTTTCCTCTGAGTTAACGGGAACCAGTTGTTCGCGCTAAAGCGACTGCTACAGTGCAGCGGGCGTGGGACATCGGCGAGAAAGGAAGTGTGTTAATAGCAGATTAAGACAGCTTTGGTGTCAACGTTTGATGGAATACGGCAACGTCAAAGAAGACTTTTCCAAGTAATCCGAAAGCCGCTATGCCTTTTTACCGCCTGTACGAGGCTAAATTGTTATTTACCATAAATTCCCTGGAAAAGAAAGTGAAGAAAGTTCCTTTTGTGTTTCATGATCTATTTGATCGACTACATCTGAGAGCTCTTTATTATGGAAATATCAAAATGAAAACAATATGCATCAATTTCTCGCCTCGCAAAATATCCGCGCAACGTAGAGCTGCTCCAGCCCTGCGGATCACTGGGGATTTCGCCTTGTGCGATGGAGCTCTCCGTAGCCAGCGCCGTATCCCTGTTATTGAGGCGCCATGAATACCTCTTTATTCAAGCTTTGCTGAGTCTGATCCATCTGAAATGACTCATATCTGCTGCTGATTAGGCTAAGCTGCTCTGGAGGAAGCTTTGGAGCTGACCCCGCTAAGGAGGAGCACTTTGCTCGGAGACGTTCTGGCATAAAGCAAGGAGGAGGTCAAGGAGCGCAGCGCTCTGGACAAAACATTACACAAATAGCCGACGAAAGTATGTGTTTTCTGGTCTGTTAACCGAGCCCCTTCAAGCACAATGAGGGCAAGTCATCAGAGGAGGCGACTGGTGTTCGGGTCACCAGAGCCAGGGAATCATTGAGGTCCAGTTCAAGAGCATCCTTCACTCCAGTCCAGGCCAAACCACCGGATTCACCATTTGAAAGAGAATGAAAGGATTTAGGCAGTGACTGCAAATGGTGGGGACGTGTTGATCCAATGCTAAAGAACTTCAGCTGGGAGAAACTTCAGACACACAATCGTTTGGAGCAAATAGAGCTTTAGACCATGGGCAGTCGTGGGCTGGAGGTTCGGGAACCAGCCTTGTGACTGGAGGGTCACTGGTTTGATTCCCTGAACTGACAGTAACGACTGAGGTGCCCTTGAGCAAGGCACCTAACCCCCAACTGCTCCCCGGGTGCCGTGCCCTTATGAAACGATAATATATGGCAATGTTTTGGAAAATCTAGTGCAATATATTAAATAATATAATGTCATATATGGGAAACAAGTGCATATATTTATATAGTGATAAATATATTACAATATATTGTATAATACATAAGGAATTGCCACTTTTCATATATTGTATGTATGGTAGTATAATATATATTTACTTATATACTGTAATATATTTCATTTTATATGTAATAGACATCATATGTATTTCTCCATATGTGTTTGCATATATGATAAGATATATAGTTTTATATATGTGAGAATATATACATACTGTATATTGCCACATGTAAGTATGACAATATTCTCACATATACAAAACTATATATATATATATATATGCAAACACATATGGAGAAATACATATGATGTCTATTACATATAAAAAGAAATATATTACAGTATATAAGTAAATATATATACTACCATACATACAATATATGAAAAGTGGCAATTCCTTATGTATTATACAATATATTGTAATATATTTATCACTATATAAATATATGCACTTGTTTCCCATATATGACATTGTATTATTTAATATATTGCACTATATTTTCCAATACATTGCCATATATTATCGTTTCATAAGGGTGGGTAGGGCTGCCCACCGCGCCGGGTAAGTGTGTTCACTAGGGAGTGTGTATGTGGGTGTTTCACTTCATGGATGGGTTAAATGCAGAAGACAAATTCCTCTGTGTTAAAATCACAACTGGCACAAAATGGTATCTTAATCTTTCCGGTGAAAACAACACGGTTGCATGGTTTGTACGGCGAGGTATGTTAAACTCCGAAGCTGAACCAGACTCCTAAACACTGCAGTGTTTGTTCTGACTCCTCCCAGATTGCAATTTGTCCACATGTCGCATGGTTGCCGGCATCACCGCCACCGCTGCCTCTAGAACATTCTAGAACAAGTTCTTTTGAGGTATACCTGTATACAGCATGCTGGGCAGCTTTCGCTGACTCGGTCTGTATTACTGCTGATTCACTGTGTATTCATTTGCATCACATAACCGTTTAATGAGATCCGTCAGTCTGTTTAATGTTACCCGATGGCGTGACTGACTCCAAGTGCCTTGAAGAAGATCCTACTTCTCCTTCACCTGGTCTTCATCATACCAAAAAGGCCCACTCTATGATGTGGGACCTTGAATGGTAGGGATTGAAATACTCCTACATCCTTTCATCTGCTGTTTCTTGGAAGGGGGTGATGATGGTCACAAGGCTCCATATACAACGTATGGCCAAAAGTATGTGGACACATGTACATCATACCCGTATGAGCTTGTTGGGCATTCCAATCCAATACCATAGGGATTAAAATGGGAGTTGCCCTGCCACAACTCATCTGAGAAGGCTTTCCACAAAAAAAGGTTTTTGGGATGTGTTTGTGGAAGTTTGTGTGCCCATTCTGTCAAATAAGCATTTGTGAGTTCAGGCACTGATGGTGGAGGGGAAGGCCAGTGGAATCAGTGCTCCAGTTCATCCTAAAGGTGCAAAGTGGGGCTGGGGTCTAAAAGCATTTTCTTAAAATGAAGGATCCTATAGCCTATGGTATGACCATGGAGGTACAATATGTTCAGCCATGGGAAAGAAAACATGCTGGTGGTGAACAAGCTCTTTATACACACATCATCAAAAGAAGAGTTGCACAAATAACTGCACCAAGAAGGAATCGACCAACAGAATGAAACCTGGTGGATGGGTTTACCGCTAAACACTGCTCCAAGTGTGTAAAGCATGATGCACCTTACACTGTAACGGATTATCCACATTGTAAAGACAGCTGCCATTAGTGATAAGTCCTCTTGGACAGGACAACCAATGTCTGTAGGCACCGTGGCCAGCGCTAAGATTAATGGTTTGTTGTTACATGTCACATGTCCAAAAGACCTGATGTACCTCCACCTCCATCCCTACCGCTAAATCTGCAGGAACTGTGTGAGGATATGCAAACTACATGAGACGGATTATCACAGGACACCATTAGGAACCTCTACAACTCCATGTGTAGATGTCTGGCAGGTTGCGATAGCAAAAATACTGAGAGACACTACTTCTATATGTGTAGCTCAATAAGTATTACCCATATCAGTCTATATACACAGCATATCATCGCTGTCCAATGAAAAACATGTATGTCCATTTTTGTCCATTTTGACTTTTATGCATCATTTGAAAACAGCAGCTGCCGTTTACACTGTGTAAGAATTGCATGATGACTGGACCAACCGAAATGGCCCAAAAGGGCTTGGAAAAACTGAATGAGGTTTTTGATCTCTCCTGTAAAGTTGCCGTTTTGGAGATACTTGTTTTTCTTTGGACTCTGACGAAATAGGGTATATGTATTGTCGCTGTCCAAAGAAAAACATGTATCTCCATTTTTGTTGATTTTTACATTTTTGCCTTGTTTGATCACATGAGCTGCTGTTTACACTGTGTGGAGATTTCATGAAGAATGGACCAACAGAAATGGCCCAAAGCTGCTTAGAAAGACGTCTGGTTCCATTGACTTCCATTCAAATTAAAGGAGGTTTTTGGCCTCTCCTATAAAGTTGCCCTTTTTGGAGATACCTGTTTTTCTTTGGACAGCGACGATATATTTATTTCCCCTCTCTCTGTCTCTCTCTCTCTCTGTCTCTCACTCACTCTCTCTGTCTCTCACTCTCTCTGTCTCTCTCTCTGTCTTTCTCTCTGTCTCTCTCTCTCTCTCTCTCTCTCTCTCTCTCAGTTCATCCTTGTTTAAACATATTTGTACACTTTCGGGAGTTTCTGCATGGGACCCTCTGTACATTTTGTGTATGTATTTTTGTATTTAGTACGCATTTAATATATCTCTGTTAATGTAATAGTTTTGGTTAGTATGTATATTAATGCGGCCTTACAGTAGAGTGATTACCTAAACCTCACCACGAGTCTTTCAGTGCATGAAGGTCCTGACATGTTCAAATCACAAATAAACTTGAACTCAAATCACTTCAGTATGAAATACAGCCTTACTTTACATTTGGCAGGTTTATATCTGCACTTGAGACTGTTTTCCGTTGATTTATTGGAATGAATGATAAAAAAAACAGTTTTTTTTTCAAAACCAAGGCATTTTAGGATATTTGTTACAGGATGAGCAAGCTTGTATATTATACGCCATGTATTTAGCAGTGCTTAACTGTTTAAGCTGACACTAAATTCCAATAATGACAACTGAAGTCTAGCATCTGACAGAAGGTCTTTGTTTCAGTCAGTTACAAATGAGCTATAATGATATTAAATGTATGCAGTGCATCACAGGTAATCAGAAACGATCTTGAGGTTAATATTAATGCTACGAAGGTTTAATAATGAAATCAGTATGCATGTGAGCTATGTCACGTTGAAATCAGATGTACGTGTGGAGGGTGTGTGCTCTGCTGGAGCTCCTGGTCTCTCAGCATGGAGCCGCTGTGTCTTCTACGGCCCTCTCCACAGCTGTGTTGTAGCAACCAGCGAGACGTATACATTCCATCCTAATCCCACACTGCTAACTGCAACACAAGCGAGTAACCAGCGACTGCGAGTGCAAATAAATCATCAGAAAAGAGCTCTGGGCTCCTCTTTATCCTGCTTTAATCCAGGAAGAGTTTCTATGTAGGTCAATCGTAAGGTCGTTGTGCCTGCACCTCTCAGACTACAGAGCCAGAGCAGGAACAGATGCCCCTCGCTCCACTCTTACACATATCACAGCCTATCCAGCTCCTGATGTTACTTACACTCACTGGCCGCTTTATTAGAAACACATACCTTGTACGTCCTTGTGCTGGTGTACAGTTAGAGACTGTAGCAGCTGCGGTAATACAGATGTTGTGTTAGTCATCCTGTAATTTCTGACTACAGAGCTGCAGTGGTGGACGAACCATGTAGTTGAGTTAAAGTACAGATACCCATGGTAAACTACACTACTTACAGCACACTAACACATTACACTTACTGAGTCACTGCACACCAACACACTACTTACAGCACACTAACACATTACACTTACTGAGTTACTGCACACCAATACACTACTTACAGCACACTAACACATTACACTTACTGAGTCACTGTACACCAACACAGTACTTACAGTACACTAACACATTACACTTACTGAGTTACTGTACACCAACACACTACTTACAGTACACTAACACATTACACTTACTGAGTTACTATACACCAACACGCTACTTACAGCACACTAACGCATTACACTTACTGAGTTACTGTACACCAACACGCTACTTACAGCACACTAACGCATTACACTTACTGAGTTACTGTACACCAACACGCTACTTACAGCACACTAACGCATTACACTTACTGAGTTACTGTACACCAACACGCTACTTACAGCACACTAACGCATTACACTTACTGAGTTACTGTACACCAACACGCTACTTACAGCACACTAACGCATTACACTTACTGAGTTACTGTACACCAACACACTACTTACAGTACACCAACGCATTACACTTACTGAGTTACTGTACACCAACACGCTACTTACAGCACACTAACACATTACACTTACTGAGTTACTGTACACCAACACACTACTTACAGCACACTAACACATTACACTTACTGAGTTACTGTACACCAACACACTACTTACAGCACACTAACGCATCACACTTACTGAGTTACTGTACACCAACACGCTACTTACAGCACACTAACGCATTACACTTACTGAGTTACTGTACACCAACACGCTACTTACAGTACACTAACACATTACACTTACTGAGTTACTGTACACCAACACACTACTTACAGCACACTAACACATTACACTTACTGTGTTACTGTACACCAACACACTACTTACAGTACACTAACGCATTACACTTACTGAGTTACTGTACTCCAACACACTACTTACAGTACACTAACACATTACACTTACTGAGTTACTGTACACAATACACTACTCACAGTACACTAACGCATTACACTTACTGAGTTACTGTACACCAACACACTACTTACAGTACACTAACGCATTACACTTACTGAGTTACTGTACTCCAACACACTACTTACAGTACACTAACACATTACACTTACTGAGTTACTGTACACAATACACTACTCACAGTACACTAACGCATTACACTTACTGAGTTACTGTACACCAACACGCTACTTACAGTACACTAACACATTACACTTACTGAGTTACTGTACACCAACACGCTACTTACAGTACACTAACACATTACACTTACTGAGTTACTGTACACCAACACACTACTTACAGTACACTAACACATTACACTTACTGAGTTACTGTACACCAACACGCTACTTACAGTACACTAACGCATTACACTTACTGAGTTACTGTACACCAACACGCTACTTACAGTACACTAACGCATTACACTTACTGAGTTACTGTACACCAACACGCTACTTACAGTACACTAACACATTACACTTACTGAATCTTTGACGACGTTGATGTGCTGCTAAGGACAGTCATCGTAACAGTCTGCATGCATGTAGTCCTGCGCCATGCAGCCGTCTGCCAATGGTGCTAACAGGATGACTCATGGATGTTGAATGTCTGCAAATGTGACTGTTTGTCAGTCAAGTACAGTGGTAAGGCCTGTCCTTGTTTAAGTCACATGTCCGAGCAAGCGAGAAAGGTGGATCATTCGTATGTCCTCTTGGTTGAGCTCTTCTGGGTGCAGCTATTTTTCTGATTAGCTATGTATACGTTCAAAATGACAGTTAAAGGCCGTATGTTGGCGAAACTGTCACATCTCAACATTTCAAAATGACAGAAAACCTAGGGTTAAAGCATGTGGTGCAGGGAGATATTGGCCGGACTGTTCCAGATAGCTGTGTGTTCACAAACATGGCAGGGTTAGTTCTTTTGGTGGGGCTAGTCTGTGGATTATTCATGCAGGTTTACTCAGACAGGTCTGCTTCAGTTAGAGTGTAAACATGAATATGAATTCATCTGCAGTATGAATACTGACCATGGATGACCAAACATAAGAGGAATCAGCATCTCATCTCTGGCAAATTGTTGCTTTGGCTTTAACGAAATCCCAAGATACACAAATTAAGACATGCGTGAAATCAGGAAGACCAAAGAGCAACGTGCCTCTGAAAGTTCACTTGATTGGTTGCCAGTCACTGTCACAAACCAACAGAACATTTGGGTTAGATATGAGAAGACTAAGAGAGCCAGAATGGAACAATGTGTTCTTCCCATCTTTGGTCCAGGCTTAGAAAACTGACCCACTCATGGATGTACAAACACTTCGATTGCTTCAATGACTTGCACACTGTGTCCCTGCAGATTTACAGCAGTACCACACATGTCGTAACACGGTCACGTGTCACAAAATACGAATGTTCTGTGCTTTTATGGAGAGGAAGAAACATTCCTCATTTTGTCCAAAACACACTTTATTAGGTATTTAATAGTCGGAAGGAAAATCGGAAAAAGCAAAACAGTAGGAATCCCAGACACACGTGTCCAAAAGTTTGTGGACAGCTGCTTGTTCAGAGTTTGAGTGACATTTCAATAGGGAGTTTGCCTCTATTCCTCTGGGAAGGCTTTACATTTGGTACATAGCGTTGAGGTTTTGATTGCATTCAGTCACAAGGGCATTAGTGAGGTCAGGTACTGATGTTTAGTTCTGGATCACAGACAACACTCCTCACAGAGGAACTGAACGAAGCTACAACACTACAGAGAATGCAGTTCCATTGCTCCACAGCCCATTGCTGGGGAAAAATCCATTGTGCCCCACTAGTTGACATATGGCATTGGGCAATCTGCCCTTACATGTCATGTGCAACCGCACCAGAGCTTCCTATTATATTGGCAATGCTTTTCTATGGTGATTATGCTATACATGTACAATTAAGTGCCTGTGTTAGCAATGGGTGCAGCTGAATTCACTAACTGGAATAGGTATACTGGGCAGTGCATGTGGTTCAGCCCGGGTGGGCCATGATGAGGGTGCTTCACAAAAGTGCATGTAAACAAAACTATGAAAGTCCAGTTCCAGACTACCTACACATGGGCCATCATGTTCATGTAAATGTGGCTGGTATATCCCACCCCCCCCACCCAAATAACTGCTGAGCAGTGGTCCTGTCGGCAGCAGTGAAAGCTTTAACACAAGGAAGACTCCAAAGCTACATCACTCATTCATTTCTCAGTCCAATCGCAATGCACCACCTGTCTTTATAAGGATTCAGTTTATGCCCATGTCTTTCCGCTTTCCGAAGTTTCTATGTTCCCCTCCTTCCTCCCCCCACAGCCAGTCTGGCCCCGGTCCTGTTGTCCAGGGAAAAGGCTCCACCCTTCACGCAGGATCTGCGAGGGTCTGAACGCGTCCAGACCTGGGCCTAGGACGAGGCCTAGTTGTTTGAAATTTGTACACCTTATAGAAGATTAAAAATCGCTTTCCTTCACTTTTGCTTTTGTGTCTTTCTGGTAGAACTGATCAGCAATGAAGGTATAATGTGGCAACACTGTGCACAACAATGTTCAGACGGTATATACAA
Source organism: Prochilodus magdalenae (assembly GCA_024036415.1). NCBI lineage: Eukaryota > Metazoa > Chordata > Actinopteri > Characiformes > Prochilodontidae > Prochilodus > Prochilodus magdalenae. The sequence continues at coordinate 372,340 of JAMWET010007397.1, read as the reverse complement.
TAACACTAGGTAGAGCTTACAAGTGGTCAGTGCAGGAACAAGTAGGTGTTTCTAATAAAGTAAAGGCTGGACATCAGCTGCCGTCACATATGGATCAATGAGCATAATGCAAAGAGACAAGGTGTGTCTCTTTTGATCATGCTGACTGACTCATGAGAACCCCTGCCTTTTGTTCTCCCCCCCGTCCTGGCTTAGAGTGGGAAATAAAATACGGCAGCTGTGTCAGGAGAATGAAGTGCCGGTTTGGACACTGTGGGGTGGGCGGGCTTTGTTGAGAGTCGAATAGTAAACGGGTGAAGATACGTTTTGTCGTCTGTCGTTCCTTCTCCCAGGACAGAGGGGACGCCAAGGGATGAAAAGCAGAAGAAAGACCACACAGCTCATCTGCGGGCTCATGAGGAACCGTTTAAGAGCGTGTTAGGAATTCCACTGTCTGCACATCAGAGGTTCCCCCCGTTACCCCCTCGCACACCCGAGAGATGACACACACTGGATTGCCTTCACTCCAAGAAACACGGAAAGTGAAAAATATACACTGAAAAATATATTTCTTGCCAAGTAAAATGACCTTAGATCTAGTCTTGAGATTCTCATTTTTAGATTGTTTAAGCTAATTTTATGGTTATTTAACTATTCTAATTTTTATATTTACTCCATATCCAATAATTAATTTATATTATATATTACATATATATATATATATACAGGGGTTGGACAATGAAACTGAAACACCTGTCATTTTAGTGTGGGAGGTCTCATGGCTAAATTGGACCAGCCTGGTGGCCAATCTTCATTAATTGCACATTGCACCAGTAAGAGCAGAGTGTGAAGGTTCAGTTAGCAGGTAAGAGCACAGTTCTGCTCAAAATACTGCAATGCACACAACATTATGGGTGACATACCAGAGTTCAAAAGAGGACAGATTGTTGGTGCACGTCTTGCTGGCGCATCTGTGACCAAGACAGCAAGTCTTTGTGATCTATCAAGAGCCACGGTATCCAGGGTAATGTCAGCATACCACCAAGAAGGACGAACCTCCACCAGCATCACGTAGTGACCTGGCCACTATCCTGCAAGAAGAATGGCTTAAAATCCCTCTGACCACTGTGCAGGACGCAGTATATGTCATTCCCAAGACCAACTGACGCTGTATTGGCTGCAAAAGGAGGCCCTACACCATACTAATAAATGATTGTGGTCTAAAACCAGGTGTTTCAGTTTCATTGTCCAACCCCTGTATATATAATTGTAATATGTTTCTTATTTTTAATTTATTGCCAGAAAATTAGGCTAATTTATGAATGTGCTTACAACTAATTTTAAACTAATTATCTGGCAATAATTGAGAAATACTGGCTTTGTAAAATCAAATTACTAGTAAGAAATACCTGGAAATAAATTAAATAATCTTAAAATTTAAGATATTCCCACTAGAAGCAAGGCAATTTTAGTAGCCAGTTAGTAATTGTTTTCAGTGTAATCATATTTTTACAGACATATATTTTGTAAAGTGTTTGGCTTACAAAAAACAAATAAAACAAGTAAAAAATGTCTAACAAAAATATCTAATTTGAATCTGGATATATATGTCTGGAAATACATAAAATAATCTAATTTTAAGATGATTAAAACCAACCTAAAAACAATCTCCATCAAAACGAAGCATTTAGGATATACCACCTACACATAAGATCACTGTACTTGCTAAGATTCCATTTTCTGCAGTGTTGCCCGTTCTTTGTGAGCCAGGGGTCTCGTTCCTCACGCCGCACACTGATGTTAATGAGCTAAAGAGGATGGATTTCTGCTGCACCTATTAAATTCCTGAGCTGAATAATTGAGAGCAGACTGGGATAAAGAGCATGTTTCCATACATTAGCTCTATGGGACTTCTCTTTAACTTCTGCCCTGAATCTGAAATCCTCTTTGGCACAGGGGACCACACCTCTATGACCCCAGAAGATCTAGTTTAAGGTGTCGATCAGTGCCACATGCTGCTTACTGTCACCCCAAGTTAAGCCTCCATAAGGGGCAATTTATCAATCTGTCAGGCTCTGACAGGCTGCATATACTAACCCCACTGTACATCTAAAACCATTCAGCTCTCACACATCAATGGGAACTTGAAGCCATAGAATCGGATTTACACTATTTGTCCATGACCTTAAACATAGGCGTCACTCAGGACAAGTAGCCGACCGGCAAATCTCAAATCTCTCTCTTTAGCTCTGTAATGCATGTAGGTCTTTTCACAGTGTACAGCCCAGCGTGGGCGTGTGTACCACGTAGTAATAATGAGGGGAGTTCCACCAAGTGTCCAACAAATTCTGCATAATTGAACCTTGGAGATATTAAGCTGGTTTGAAGTGAAATGGTGCATTATAGAGAAGTTCACTGGCATGTTCTTCTCAGTGGGGATAATAGGAACCAAGGCCTGCGATGCAAATTAAGACCAGCAGTGAAGCTAAACGTGCTCAGAGTTTTTCTTTGATCTTCTATGTGTATTATACAGTATATCGTCGCTGTCCAGTGAAAAACATATATCTCCAATTTTGTCCATTTTGACTTTTATACATCACTTGAACACAGCAGCTGCCATGTACACTGTGTGAGAATTGCATGATGAACGGACCAACAGAAATGGCCCAATAGTGTTTGGAATGACATCTGGTTCCATTGACTTGCATTCAAATGTAATGTGGTTTTTGGGCTCTCCTGTAAAGTTGCCATTTTGGAGATACTTGTTTTTCTTTGGACAGCGACGATATGCTGATAGTGATAAATCGTGAAACATCTGAACAGAGAAAAAGAGAAATACCATATGCATCTATCTCTCCTAATGAAAGCCTGAGTGCAAGCTCTGCCAGGAATACTCCAATGTATATCACTCATTCATCACTCTGGTCAGTAGCAGTCTGCCACCTGCCTTTAAAAGGACTGGACTGACGTTCCTGTTCTGTGGCATTCAGGTCCTCCCAGTTTGGTCCCAGTGGTGTCTATATATCCCTGCCATCCATAATCCGGCAGGATCTGCGAGGGTCTGTACGTGGTTGGTGTAGCTCAGCGGATAACACCACTACCCTCCAGGGAACCACCACATGTGGGAGACTAGGGTTTGAATCCCGGTCTGGGTGACTATGCTGTGCTACACAAATAAGAGTCCTTGGGCAAGACTCCTAACACCACACTGACCTACCTGTAATATGATTACCCTTGTAAGTCGCTCTGGATAAGAGCATCAGCTGAATGTTTAAGACCCAGGCCTCGGACAGGGTCTACGCCATAGACTTCTTAGGAATAGTTCTCCTTCAAATCGAACGGTTTGTCCATCACTCTTGTTTTTTTAAGTTTTTCTGGCAGAACTTGTATATTAGACAGTGTGTAAAATACCCCTTGGCATTCAGGGGGTCTCAGGGAGTCCCCTATTGGCTTGCTGCTTCACTAGCTTCAATGGCAATAAAAGGTTTAGTTTAAGAATTCTTCTTCTGGAAATCATTTCTAGTTTGGGAATGCGCTCTTCCACACCTTAACTAAGATCTTGAGGCACAATTCACTCTTCCCTCTTTCCCTCTGATGGGAACCTGAGGAAGTTTCAGCGCAACATATTTTTCTGAGGCGTCCCAGGTATACTTATCGCTGCTTGCTTAAGAAGTGCCAACTGGGTGAACCTATTTGATATAGCGCCACCCTAAGGCAGCTCAGTGCTGCAGCTATAGTCAGGAGACAGAGGCTGGCTATACCTTTAATTGAATATTGATTTAAGAAGGTAGTTTCTTTTTTTTTCAGGGATCCTTCAGAATTTAAATTTGGAGACATTCATGGGCTCCAAAAGGTTACTTACGGGCTCCAGAGCCCCCAGGACCCCCTGTATTTTGCACATTGGTTTTAAGCCAAAAACTTTGTTTTAAAACCTTCACAAAACATGAAAAACCGATTGATGGTTTTCAGTAAGGCAGCTTTCAGTGGCATTGTATGATGCCTCAGATGTCCGGTTCCTATTACCACCAGTATGAAGAATTCTGACTTGCTAAGTTTCTCCAAATTTCACATCGTGAAACATCGCTTACGTCTTAACAATCTAATTATGAAACAATGATGGAATTCCTCTTCCAACTCTTCCAACACCTCTCCAATGTGGAGATGATTCATAGGCATGTGGTTTGCATGATGCTAGCTGTTAGGATATCAACTTTAGCATTAGCATAATTGTTCCTGTGCAACACTAAAGCACTAAAGCACACTTATCTTGCTTTCTCAGATGACATCTGGAGCAAGGGTGAATTCTGATTTGTCATTTTATTACTAATTTATTAGGAATAATAATCATCAATCCATAATGGGCTTTATGATGGATGGATAACTAATAATATCTCAGGAATGTGAGGTTTAAATGACGATAGCACGTTTCTGTAGTATACAGGTCATTCTGGCCCAAAGGACAGAGCACACATATGGTTCTTCACAACAGCTTCCCACCAAACTCAGCTGGCCAACGTTCCAGCACCTCAAGACGGAACCAATCCATCGCAGTATCCATCACTATTACTGCACACTTCCTGCGTGTGTCAGAGCCGTAGGGCTCCGGGGAAGGCTGTCAATCAGCAGCATGGTATGACCTCTCACCTCCACTGACCTGTTCCCACAATCCACTCTTACCAGGGCTCTGACCTCTGCCCTTACTGACCATCATACCGATCTGAGTTCAGAGCTCAAGAGTGTTTTCTTGGACAACCTGTGGACCACCACCTTCAGACCGCACACACTATAAACATCTTCCTTGCTGGCTTACAAGCCCTACAAGATCTGAGCAGAGATGCCAAAGTCTGAAGAACCCCCTACACTGACCCTTCATGGAATATTTGAACCGTGGTCACCAAGCCTGCACCTGGAGATCCAACCTACCGCTGAATTCTGCTCCACCCTGAATGTCCAGCTAAGTAAAGAGGAGTTCCAGGGGTCACCATGCCTACAACACAAATATTTTACTACCCAGAACTACCAGTGAGCTTTTAGCTGTAATGCTGATGATGGGAAAATGAGGTAGGAACATTAGCCCTCTACTATGGAAGTATTTTTAAAAGTAGATTGTTGGCAAAAAGTATGTATTTTCTGATTTCTCTTGTTCTACTTTCTTTTATTAATAATCATATTTTACTGTGCTTTAATTTTAATAATTGAAATATAAAAATTTTACTTTTCTTGCAGTTCTGTTCCTTCCCTGTTTCTCTGATTATTATTATTATTATTATTATTATTATTATTAGTATTAGTATTAGTATTAGTATTATATATTATCAGTATTTATATTTTTTATTTGATCTTACTTTCACTCTTAGTTGTTTTGCTGTTTGTTTAAATTGCCAGCCTCTTAAATGTATAAATTTAATTTGGGGAAAATCATTTTTTAAAACTGCACTTTGAGCTGCATTTATGTATGGAAGGTGCTATACAAATAAGGATTATTATTATTGTTATTATCATTATTATTATTATTATTATTATTATTATTATTATTATTAGTATTATTGTTTTGTTGTTGTTGTTGTTTGTTGTTCTTGTTTTATTGTTATTATTATTGATATTATTATTATTAGACAAAAAGCTTATCTCAAAACTACCCTAAAACCTTGTCTCAGGCATCAGACAGCATACTTGAAATATCTTCACCCAGTAACTTTCTGTGATGTAGTTTTTACAGGCTTCAGGAGTCTGCCTGTTTCTCTAGTAGGGAGCATTTCCCATCTAACCACTCGGAATGACTTTGTTTACCTCTTAACCATTTAATTATGCAGGTATTTTAAAAAAATCTGTGGAATTCCACTTTAATCATATGGTCCTGAGAAGACTTTTACTTTGCACTCCATTCACACCACAATTTGGATTGATAAGTGCTTATTATGGATTTTTGATTACAGAGTAATACGGTGATTACTGATCAGGGTAATGATAAAGCATGACTGATGTAAGACGTATATTCCTATTCATGTGTCTGCTTGTTCAAAATGGTAGTTTGTGACACCAACTGAATAGAAATCAACACCACAGCATTCAGAAATCATGCATTTAACAGGAATGCTTAGAGTACCCAAACGTCTTTTGGTTCACCCTGAGAGGTCAGTGGACTGATGGTCCAGATAAGATGTTTGAAAGTGAACATAGATCTTCTGGAACCGGACTGGTGGTCCGATTTATACTGTTAGTCTTTTAAATGGTCAGTGGTAGCCCCAAACATCAAGTTGCTCCATCCCCTCAGCACACAGTGCCTGGATACTAGTTCCATTTTAGCCATGTATCACTTGGAGCAGTTATAACAGGTTATAGAAGGATTGTTGAGGAACTGAGCAGCCAGCAGGAAGATGCATAACAAGGACTGAACTCCCAACTGAGGTCACCACTAGCCACATGCTTCACACTACAGTGACCTAGCAGCTTTACCTCTTGCCCTGCCCTTAGAAATGTGTAACCTGAATTTGTTTCTTTACAGAAAGTGAATGCTGTGGTGCTGAAACTGGCCTTTAAACATGGCAATACCAAAATACAACCACACAAGAGAAAGATAACCATGTTGCAGACTTTAGGCAGACAAAGGAACCATGTTGCAGACTTGAGGTAAAGAGGGCTTCTCTGGTTCTAAGGGTTTACATTACTATGAATTCTTCTGAGTACAGCAGAACATTTTCTACCATATCTCTTAAACTCTGTTAAACAATCGTCAGCCATACGAGTTACGGCATGCACATGTTGATGGTTCTATTCTGATTGGGTGCTCTGTATTGTACCTCATTAAAAAACACCCATAGCTATAAACTCCTTCAGTGTCAATGGGTGTCAATAGGCTCAACCACTTTTGGCTGGAAAGATCGATATTCATGCACCGAGTCCTTCTTTACATCACCTTGTATCCACACTCACTGTCCATTTATCAGCTCCACTACTTACCATACAAGTGGACTTTGTAGCTCTATAACTGCAGACTGTAGTCCATCTGTTTCTCTGCATACTTTGTTAGCTTCCTTTCACCCTGTGTTTCCATGGTCAGGACCCCCACAGGGCCACCACAAGGCAGGCATCATGTGGGTGATGGATCATCCCCAGCACTGGAGTGACACTGGTGTGTAAGTGTTTGTTGGATTTTCAACTGTATGAACTCTGTTGGTGCTCCAGGACAAGCTCTACATGCACACGTATCTACCGCTCCGTCCTTACGTTACCTAGTATGTGGGCACCCTAAACTGCTAACAGAGCTCCATCCAATCAAATGATCTGCTCATGTGAGGATACGGAGCAATCCTTGTCGGCCAAACTATCCAGAGACAAAGCTGGATGGTCAATTCTGCTTTCCCACTGACTCTGCCTCTCCGAAGCTCTGAAATGCTTTGGTCAAGGGTGACAACCAGGGATACCACTCTAAGGTGATTTACAAGACCGAAGCAGAAGAACCTTGCACCCTTGCTGGTCTTTGTCAGGGTTCCTCGTGTATGACCTTTCCCCTCTGCTCCTACCTCCCACTGGTTTGCTAACCCCTCACCCCCATGGCCGCCCTCACACACTGCCCTACCAGCCCTACGTGAGACAAACCAGGCTTAGGGACCAAAGCCTCCACCGACGGCGGAAACTGCAGTTACAAACACATTCCTTAGCCATCAAGTCTCTGCTCTCTATTCAAATTCTTGTTTGGTCTGAAAGGCAGGCGAGAAATCTCCACACGCTGGGGGAATTTGGGCTTAAAAATAGACTGGGATGATTTGCGATCTGGAGGATGCGGCAAAAATGGTTTAGTCCTCCGATTACTTCGTATAACAGAGAACAGGGCCCAATGCTTGCCCACAGCATATCATTATTACATAAGCTTGCGGTCAGATCATTCGAGGAGTTGAGTGCTGTGGCGTGAGAGGTCCGCGCTGACTCCTGGGATGGCGCTTCATCGGTAGAAAACGTCGAAAATGATACGACGCCGCATCTCAAAGCGTGTATTTATCCTGGAGCGTCCCGCGGATGGAGAGCTGTAGCGCCACCGGGGGAAAAATGCTTTAGACAATTTAGCCTAGCCATAATAGATGTATTCTTCACCGCTATTATTTTTCACGATGCATTCCGTGAGGTCAAAGACTCTGGAAAGCCAGCCAAGATGCAGGGGGCTTGGTATCAGTCATCCCGAAACAGGAGATAGTTGAAGAGAGAACATGCAATAAAGTCATGTGCCGTTTAGGTAGACTGGCGGTTGTAACTTGACCTTAATCTCCGGGTTGGAGTTTAGCTCGGTGACCGCAGGGTTCCAGTGTTTGCTCTCAGCTGCACAATTCTGAGTCAGAGATGGAGAAGGGGAGGTCAGAAAAACAGCCAGCCTCTCTGGATGCATGGCACCACACCAGAAGCTGTCAGCATCACTTCCCCATCCAAGAGCCACACCGCAGGGGATCCATTCTTCTTGAAAGTGGCCCGCTTGCTCTTCAACAGCCATAACACATGAGAGGTGCTCTGAGCAACAGCCATGTAAAGCTTGGGCCTAGTAATGCAATGAGAAATGAAGGCAAGGTAGTCGCAATCACTCGTTCGCTCAGGACCAGCACCCAACAACCAGACTGAGGCGACGACAGGCCCGGCACACGGAGACGAACCACACAGGCAGCGCTGGACATGAACTAAAGGGATTTCAGCACTATTTCCCATTGGATCAGCCGAATGTTGACAGAGAGTGTAGCCAGGCCTGATGCCGCGGGGTCCGTGGAGGAAATTGCAGAGAACCCTGGGATATTCAGCGGCTCCCAGTGACAGAGAGAGCCCCGGGGGAGAGCGGAGTGAGCCTAGCAATACAAACTGTGGTGTAAACAAACAGCATGAAGAATTTAAGGGACAGCATATAAAAAGGAGAAGTCTCCACATTAGTCTGCTCACATGACACCGGCTTGGTGGCTTTCCACATTCCTGTGAGCAGAAATGCACCATGGGTGTCTTATCAGTTAGGTAATGAAGAGTATTGAAGTTTGTCTTGTTGGTCATGTTTGTACTAGCGCTTTCCCACACAAATACGCGGACACACCAAACCCAACACAAGTGGAGACATAAAGCTCTAGAATTACACAAGCGTCCTTTGCCCCGTCCTCTAACTCTTGGCCTCTCTTTCATTGCCCCTGTAGAAGGTCACTCTCTCCTCAACTGTAGAAAGGGAAACACAGAGCGTGCAGAGAGAAGCAGAACAGTTCACACACTGAGGTCGAACGTCAGAGCTGAACCCATGTCTTAACCACAGAGTACTACAGACAAAGGGGAAACCTAATCTGATTTCAGATCAGACATCCACATATAGTTACTGTACACCAACACACTACTTACAGTACACTAACACATTACACCTACTGAGTTACTGCACACCAACACACTACTTACAGTACACTAACACATTTCACTTACTGAGTTACTGCACACAAACACGCTACTCACAGTACACTAACACATTACACTTACTGAGTTACTGCACACCAACACGCTACTCACAGTACACTAACACATTACACTTACTGAGTTACTGTACACCAACACACTACTTACAGTACACTAACACATTACACTTACTGAGTTACTGTACACCAACACACTACTTACAGTACACTAACGCATTACACTTACTGAGTTACTGCACACCAACACTCTACTTACAGTACACTAATACATTACACTTACTGAGTTACTGTACACCAACACACTACTTACGGCACACTAACACATTGCACTTACTGAATTACTGCACACCAACACGCTACTTACAGCACACTAACGCATTAAACTTACTGAGTTACTGTACACCAACACACTACTTACAGTACACTAACGCATTACACTTACTGAGTTACTGTACACCAACACACTACTTACAGTACACTAACACATTACACTTACTGAGTTACTGTACACCAACACAGTACTTACAGCACACTAACACATTGCACTTACTGAATTACTGCACACCAACACGCTACTTACAGCACACTAACGCATTAAACTTACTGAGTTACTGTACACCAACACACTACTTACAGTACACTAACGCATTACACTTACTGAGTTACTGTACACCAACACACTACTTACAGTACACTAACACATTACACTTACTGAGTTACTGTACACCAACACACTACTTACAGCACACTAACACATTGCACTTACTGAATTACTGCACACCAACACGCTACTTACAGCACACTAACGCATTAAACTTACTGAGTTACTGTACACCAACACACTACTTACAGTACACTAACGCATTACACTTACTGAGATACTGCACACAAAAACACTAACACATCACATATCCTGAGTTACTGTCCAACACTGCTGAGTACAGGTCTACAGGTAAGCCAATAATGTGATGTGGCTAAAGACTTGTCTACATTTCACCCAAAACTATTTACTCTAGCTGGGACACTCAGATATCACCAGGAACCATGAATGGTCAAGATGATCACCGTCTTCTGCAGTACCAGTCCTGCCAAGCCTATATCACACTCACACTTAACACACTGTTTTTGTGCAGCCCTGTCTCAGATATTTAGATCCAAAGAGGAGTCAGCTCTGAGCCATTACTCATTCAGACTCTCTTCATCTCTTAGAGGAACTGTGATTGTTTTTTATTAGCTGGCTAATGATTAACAGTGGGGTTATAATAGCACACACGCTCACTCGTCATATTACTGTCAGCTGAGGATCGTCCAAACTGAGACAATTACTACAGCGTGACTACCATTTCCACACTGTTTAGGATACCATTGATCAAGTTTTATGAGCTAGTAGATAAAGCAAGTCTTATTTAGACAGAGATTTCAGCACTGTCTGTTATGCATAATGGAGTGTCAAAACAAATCAGAGGCTCAAGTGCTCTTGTGTGGAAAGCTCTCCTAATAGCTCTCCCAGAAGCTCGCCCTGGTCCTGCCTTCACGGAGGCATGAAGTTCCCTGTATTCATTCTAACCTGAATTCTACATGCGTATACATATTAGGGTTGTCACAATGGGTAAAAAAAATCATCTCAAGTAGCTGCATGATACATGCGGTTACTAGCGGCTAATCGCTTAATAATCTCACTTATCGGTAAAAGAGTAGTAGCACAAATAGCACCCAGGGGAAATCAACCATCAGGAATGAAACTTGGTGGGTAGGTTTGAAGTCCTGAGGCATGGGAATGATTCAAGTCTCCCACTTGGCTGTGCATGTGATGTAAACAAGGACAGGCCTTATCTCTGCACCCGTGATCCAACAGCCACGTTTGCAGACATTCGGTGAGCAGTCATCCTGCTAGCGCCAGCATCCTTGGCAGATGGCTGCATGATGCAGGACTACATGCATGCAGATCGTTAAAACGACTGCCCTTAACATCATTCACACCAGACTGTCATGGAGTGGTTCAGAATGGCAGCGGGTCATCTTCAGTAATATGTCCCACTTTTTTCTTGGTGGAGATGACCAGCTAATGCGTGGTTGGAGGCACCGTGGTTAGCACCAAGATGAAGGGGTTGTTGTCATGCATCACTCATCTAGAAGGCCTGGTGTCACTAACCCTCCACAGGGACTGGGTGAGAATATTCAAGCTGCATGGGATGGATTATCACAGGACACAAATGGGAACCTCTGCAACTCCATGCGGGGACGTCTGACATGTGAATGCACAAAACAGAGGGGTAGGGTGTGCGACTGGAAGGCATCTCAGCCACTTTCTAGACAAACATGACTATAGAATGTGTCATGCTAATGAGCTCAATGACTTTAAACATGCCATGGTCATGGGATGTCACCATTGCCAGTCATAATTCAGCACGACTATACGCCTGTGTATGAATTTGGTGTGGAGGAGCTCCTGTGGCCTGCAGGACTGCCCCTGACCTTAACCCTACTGAAAACTTTTGGCATAAATTGGAATACAGGCCTTCATGTACCACATGGTCCAAAGAAGTGCTCAGACAAAGTACAAGGCAACAGAATGCAGCTGATGATAATGATTATATATATACAGGGGTGGGACAATGAAACTGAAACACCTGTCATTTTAGTGTGGGAAGTCTCATGGCTAAACTGGACCAGCCTGGTGGCCAATCTTCATTAACTGCACATTGCACCAGTAAGAGCAGAGTGTGAAGGTTCAGTTAGCAGGTAAGAGCACAGTTCTGCTCAAAATACTGCAATGCACACAACATCATGGGCGACATACCAGAGTTCAAAAGAGGACAGATTGTTGGTGCACGTCTTGCTGGCGCATCTGTGACCAAGACAGCAAGTCTTTGTGATGTATCAAGAGCCACGGTATCCAGGGTAATGTCAGCATACCACCAAGAAGGACGAACCCCCACCAGCATCACGTAGTGACCTGGCCACTATCCTGCAAGAAGAATGGCTTAAACTCCCTCTGACCACTGTGCAGGACTTGTATATGTTATTCCCAAGACGAACTGACGCTGTATTGGCCGCAAAAGGAGGCCCTACACCATACTAATAAATGATTGTGGTCTAAAACCAGGTGTTTCAGTTTCATTGTCCAACCCCTGTATGTATATCGTCGCTGTCCAAATAAAAACAGGAATCTCCAAAATGGCAACTATACAGGAGGGCCAAAAACCTAATTTAATTTGAATGGAAGTCAATGGAACCGAACATCTTTCCAAGCAGCTTTGGGCCATTTCTGTTGGTCCATTCTTCATGAAATTCCCACTGTGTAAATTGCAGCTCATATGATTAAATGAGACAGAAAAGTAAAAATCAACAAAAATGGACATAGATGATTTTCTTTGGACGGCGACAATATATATATATATATTGTGCAAAGACAGTAGACAAACAGTATGTATGTGCGTAAACATTAACAGTAGGACATGTGCCAGGTTTGTAGAGCCGTATGTCAGAATGTAGAACGTAGGGTAGTGGAGAACTAATGTGCCGTTAGCATATGCAAAAACAGCTTGTAAGTGTTCATGTAAAGTGTGAACATTCATATTTGGTAAAGCATTTCTACACACGCAGCTGTAACCATGCTGTTTTACTGAAGAGACGCTCTACCACCTCCACCTACGCATTATGCAGAGTCATTCCTAAACTCAGCGCTGAAAGGTGTGCAAGGCCGTCATATGGAGCATGCATTAACAGCAAATGCACATGTGCTGTGCTCCCTAATGCCAAACAGGCTATTTACAAAACAAAGCCCACAAATTTACCATTTACGGCAGGAGAGTTATGAGGCTAGTAAAAAAAAAAGAAAAGACAACCACGGCGTGTCAAATGGACGATATCTCCAGATGGTGGAGTTTGCTGGATGGTGAGAAATTGGATGCATGAGCATTATGGGGGGAAAAGGGGGTTATTTTTCCGAAGGCTCCACATGTTTGTGCATCCCAGACAACTGTAAAATCTTGTAGTCATCTTGATAACAGGACCGTGTCAGCAACAAAATGGTGAGATGGAATGCCTTTGAGTGGCCACTTTCCCACACTGCGTAATGGTGAAATTTCAAGAGAGACTTTCACAACCGGAGCGCAGCTCTTATTTAGGTATGTCCTTGTTTAGGAGCCGGAGCCAAAGAGCCAGAAATCTCCTAAATAAGAGCGCTGAATGACTCAATGATGCTGTGTGACAGAACGCATGATTAATTAGAGCTAGATCAAGGGCATGTTGGAACGAGGCTGCCAAACTGTTTTCCAAACAGCAAATGAAATACGATTAGTACAACGTGTTGGCTGAGAGCACGACAACTTTTCCAGCACCTCAAAGTTGGAAAGGCTGTGAATTGAGTCGACCTAGTGAAACCATTCAGTCTCCTCGTTATCCATTAATCATATTACGCTCAGTTCTTGTCAAAGAATTTGCAACGTTGAGATTGCATTCAATTAACATGAATTGAAATGGCTTGATTCCAATGCGCATGTCATTTCCTCATGAATGAAACAGCACACGCCTTATAAACACCATACTACACCACAGTCTGGTTCTCAGTTTACTTTACATGTGTCCATATTTGTGCTCATGTAACCCGTGTTAGTCATGTAGCTCTGATGTACACATGTGAATCATGTAAACTGTGTATATTTCGGTTCAGTGTAGAAGTAAAGCTTTTCGGTTTTGTATACGCCTGAAAGGCACAGATGGAGAAACTGGGAACGTGTATAGAAGTGTAAGACCTCTATAGCCCAAATGTGTGAACTCATTTAAACCCATTCTTGATAAACTTTGCGTGTCCATGAGGTTCTCTAATCACGCTAGTCCTAATATTTGACTTGGAATTCCAGCCAGGCAGCTGTCGGCCTACTAAAGCCTGGATAGCGTATAAACAAGATGGCTGGCTTCTTCTGTTCTATACTGAGGAACAGTCTCTGCAAATTGGTCAGTGCATTAGGCAATATAGGTGATGTGTTTTCACTATTGTGATTTATTATTCATCACAGTATGCTTGTTTAATGTGTTGGGTATCATCACTTCCTTCTACAACACAGAGCAGCTGTGCATACTGTAAACATGGCAGATTTATTCTTTAATGATAATAATAATGGAGATGATTGGATGATGATCCATTGTTATTTACATGATTGCAACCCCAGTAGCAACTATCCCACTGGTGGATGCATACCAAATCTGTTGGTATTCATACATCACTCTGAAATCCGATTAACAAGGCCACTGCTGGAGCTCTGTGTGAAATGACTGCTGCTGGTGAGCAATGCAGGCTAGACAAACCATCACAAACAATTAATATTACATCAGTACACTAAAAATAAGACTTTGGTAAAATAAGGTAAGATTAGATAAAAGTGCACCAAATGAAAAAAAAATAAATAAAAAAATAATAAAATAATTAATAATTAATAATAATAAATAAAATAAAATAATTACAATAAAATAAAATAAAATAAAATAAAATAAAATAAAATAAAATAAAATAATAAAAAATTGAAATGGCAATAAAATCTAATAAATTAATAAATAAGTAATTAAATAAATAAATAAAAGAAAATAACTCCACAATTTTTTGAGAATTTTTTGCTTTTTCATTCCTTCTTTTTTGTACAGCTGGTTTCCTGGTGCCTTCATATAGTTACTATGTCTTCCTCCAGTATTATGATGCTCTATATTCGGCATATCGGCCAGCCTCACTGTGCATTGCCTGTATATTATAAAGACACATAAAGCACTATGCACCTCCTTCTCCTTTCCCGGCCAATTTAAACTGTACACAAATTCTCTTTTCATCTATGAATTATTACAGACAAGGACCCCTAGTGCATCAAGCAGCTTTGCTTCCACTCTCCCTGATCGATACCACATGCCTTTGTAGTTTCAAAAGGGCTGAAGACGGACTGCACACACAGGCCATGATGTAGCTACTGACCAAAAACCTCTAATGCTCTTGCATATCTCTATTTGACATTGCCGAAGATTAAAGTCCGTCCCCCTGTCTACCTCCCCGCTGTGGACCGTACCTGACACTTCTGTGAGATGAAATATGTCTCCTCAGAAAGCTGGGCTGGGGAATAAAACTTCTGCACTGAAAGTGAAGGTGATTCATAACTGTGAAGCTTTTGAAACACTATGTAATAAATGGTGGAAGACAATATTAAGAAAAATGACACAGAGATCCATTTTCCGACTGCTCCTCAGCCAGTACTCGGCTCTAGGGAGACTGGATCAAGATGCAGGGATGCCTGGAACATTATTCCTCTCTGACTATTTGGTAAAACATTGCTGAGCTGTACTTGTTAGACCATGTTTGGACCCTACTACCCAAATCAAACTGAATTAGTTTAAAATTAAAATTAAAATATTAATTATAATAATGAATTATAATCTATCAAAACATCAGACACTAAGAGAGAAAATAATAACATACAAATCTACAGAATATTTATATATTTATAAGGTACTTATGACTCTGTCTCAAACCCTAAACCCTAAATTTACATAAAAGTTAGCCACCTTGCATGTTTAAGGTGGTAGTAACTTCAGGCCCCTGTAGATGGCGCTGCATGAGGATGATGGGGCTATAAATACCTGTGGGGTGTGAGTGACGGGATTCATAGATTGAGAAGAGGTGCTACAATGCAGGGAATGTCTCGTTCCATGTGTGGAAGATGGCTCCAAAGCAGATGTTTATGACTGGCTATAAGGAATGACTGCATTTGGGCGTGGCCAAAGACCATAGTGTGAAGGAAGTAGCTGAATCTGCAGGTGTATGGAGGCATACGGTCATACGGGTCTAGCAGTATCCCAGTCTATCCCAGTCTACAGGAAACTCTCCTCAGAACTGTGCCAGGGAAGGCATCCACCAAATCTGGCCCAACTGTGCAAGTCTTTGATGTAAGAGTGTCTGAACATCGACGTGGCCTACATCCAAAACTTGTCCAGTCCATGACACATCCAATCACAGCTGCTATTGGTGCTTGATTTGGTATTACATTCTAGGTACATTTCAGGTGACTTATTATTTACATTCTTTCCAATCTTTTTGATTTCTTTATGTTAAAAGATCTAGACATTCAACTAGTCCATAGACGAAACCTTATTTTAGCCACACTACACCTTTTTACAGCAGAATGTATAACTGCATCCATTTCCCTCATCACCATCTGGTGAGCAGTTAGGCCCTGTCGCAATTCCTGCCCTACGGACCTCCTTAAATTGAAAACCTTTATGAGGTTTGCGAAGGATCAGCAAAAGGAACTATAGTGGTCAAGGGGCTGAAGTGTTTGAGAGCCGAATTGGGACACACTTTAGATGGGAGAAGAACTGCACTAGAAAACATTATGACCGATTCGTCAAGTATATTTTACATCTGGTTGGTAAAATGTATATTCATCATCCAAACAATATTTGCACAAACAGCTGCACCCAGAAGGAATCAGCCAGCAGGAATGAAACCTGGTGGTAGGTTTGACATTAGCCATTCGTGAGTCATTCAGCTAGTGCCAGCACCATTGTCACTCCACCTCCAGCCCTAGTACAAAATCTGCAGGAACTGCGAATGAGATTCCACTTCTAATTAAATAGTTTCCTTTCTACATTTTTCAACCTGACTTAGAATAGTTTTATGTGATGACAGGATCACAATGGAACATGTGGAAATGGCTTTAGTGTGGTTTAATAAGAGGGCCACATTACGTGCTAATAGGTGGGGGGAGTAGGCTTGTGAGCAGCACTGCTGGAGGGAATTAAAGAAACAGGACACCCTATAGCCTTGCAAGTGTGAGGAGTTGTCATGCACGGGCTGAAACAGATTTATGTTAAAAGTCTAGACGAGTTAAAAGTCCCAAATGTGTAATATGCAATGTGTTAATGTGTTTTAATGCAGTTTATACATATATATACACACAGCTATATATATATATATATATATATATATATATATATATATATATATATATATATATACACATAGATATATACACACACACATATATAGTCAAAAGTCCAAAATGTGTTATATATAAAACACATAATGTATGTATATATATATATATATATATATATATATATATATATATATATATATATATATATATATATATATATATATATATATATATATACACATATATATATATATATATATATACACGTACATTATCTGCGCACAATTTGGACTTTTAACTATATATGTGTCCATAGGGCAGGAATTGTGACAGGGCTTAACGACTTATATATATATTATTATTTATTATTTATTATATATATATTATATATATATATACACACATTATGTGTTTTATATATAACACATTTTGGACTTTTAACTATATATGTGTGTATATATATATATACATATATATGTATAAACTGCATTAAAATGAATATGCTATGTTAAGACCCTCCACAACGCTGCTCACTGAGTCACTTCTCGAATACAGCCAACAATATCTGCTAATTATAGAGAAAACAGATGAGGTAGTTTCTGGCTAATTTGGGTGGGCAGCCGCTGCCAATGCCTGTGTTAAAGACACAGCGGAGCCGCGATTACTTGCAGCAATAATAGTCTACGCTGTGAATCATTTCTAAGGGTTTAGATGTATGTCCCAATCTATCAAGTCATACTGATAGCTTAGGAAATGAAACAAGATCACAAACGTTCATGAGCCCAGTATGATATGCTTCAAGCTTTACTTGCTTTGCAAACTCTGCTCAGCCTACCTGAATAATAAGAATGGTATCTGGACTTGTAGCCTGCATTGATAAGTCCTGAATTAATGACTTACCCAAACACGTCCCCGTATGGGTTTGTGCATGTGTGTGGTTTGCCTCAGTTTATAGACAGAACAAGTGCAAAAGTCCAAAATGAACCAAGAAACCAACATATAGCACCATTCAGTCTGATCAGTGTACACATAATGGCTGAAAGTCATATGGACACCACTCCTAATAATAAGTTCAGCTATAGACACTGATACCAGCACAGGCACTGTCATAAATGCCTGTCCCGCTACATCAGAACTCTATGTGCTGTAACTGTGAAATAGAAGCATCCAGAAGCAACAGCACCTCAGCCATGAAGTGGAACACCATGTAAACCAACAGAGCGGGATGCACCACCAGCAGAAGAATTGCACGTGGGAAACTTCATGCAATGGGTTTCCACGGCCGTGCGGCTTCACACAAGCCTATTATCTCAAGCACACTGAACACCTTTTGGATGAACTGAACACTGAATTTAAAACAGGCCAACATCTCAGCCTTCTCAAACCTTACAAAACCTTGTTTGATTGAATAGGTGCACATTCCTGCAGACACCCTCCAAAATGGTGTGGAAAGCCTTCCCAAAACAAAGGAGACTCTTATAATCACAAAGTCGGGAACAATCCCAATGGTCCACTTTCCAACAAGCTCATATAGGTGCCAGGTATTCATATGCTTCTGGCCATATACCGTATGACAACAGCTGCATAAAATATACAGTAGATTCATTGCCACTTGGGATGCTAATGCCCAAAAGACACATGTGGCATTCAGTTACCTAGCATTTCTTGGGAATGCCAAGACGTAGGTTATCCATGTGTAACACGGCATCATCCCATTCACCGTAACCCACTCCTCCATGCTCCCCTAGTGACAACCCATGCTGCATTTCCGTACCACCTCTTAAAAAGTATGGCAGCAATAGCTAAAGGCTAGCATAGCAAGTAGCTTCTGTTCTTTGAATGTTACTAGTTCAGACCATCAATAGTGGATGAATGTGTTGTAAGTGAGATCAGGTTATTAGTCTCTTTAAGTGTTTAGAAAAGAACAAATATCCATAACCAAACAAGTTATTTGAGACAAACTAGTAAAGTTAGAGTGCACAGAAAAAGCTAGGTAGCAGACAGGACAGATAAGACCATACTGTGCTGCCAAAAGCAGTTGCTGGCCAACTAGGAGAACTACTGGAACTTGTTAGCTCGCAGCACACTCATTTCTGATGAACAGTCTAAATTCACTGTCCAGATGTGTCCAGATGCCTGCTCATTCAGCGTTTCTTATGGAATCAAGGGTGTTAACAGAGTGTACTGTAGATTCTTGAACACTGCTGTGAGGACATTGCATTCAGCCATTAGTGAACTCCGGTCGTGATGAAAGATATTGGAAGGTGCAGGTCCAGAGGATGGCGTTTCATTGCTCCACAGTCTGATGCTCTGCTCAGGAAGACAAGACAGTTCAGTCCAGAGCAGTGGGCAGCAGCAGTGTCGGCCTACCTCTCCCTTTCTCGATCTTTTGCTCTTAGAGAGATAAAATAAAAAAGAGGCTGTGGCCTGGTGACACCATCACACCCACACCTATGGCTCACTTTGATCCAGAGCAGCCACAGTAATAAATCCGGCACAGGGTTCCTCACACTCTCGCTGTCCACATGCTTTTGGCTCACAACAGGGAGTGACCTACTCCTGACCTGCTGGACAATAACTCAACGAGGCCTGCACCCAGTGACGGTTCATTTAGGAACCATAGCAGAGCTCGCAGTGATGGTGAAATATCAATTACTGCCAGTTATTCATAAGGTATACTATGTACAGGGATACTCATCCTCAAAAGAGTATTTGCACTCAGAGAGAAGTGTGAGACTGCATTGCTATTGGGAAGGAAGGTAAAGGTTACCGTAACACTAAATGATGATACATTTAGACTGATACGGGTGATATTTACTGAGCTACACATAAAGAAGTAGTGTCTGTCAGTATGGCGTCAGGCTAAAGCAACATCCCAGACGTCTCAGCATGGAGGTGTAGAGGTTCCTAATGGTGTCCTGTAATAATCCATCCCATGCAGCTTGAATATTCTCACACAGCTCCTGCAGATTGTGCAGTAGGGGAAGTGACACCAGGCCTTCTGGGTGTGTGAGATGTTGGTGTGGTGTTAAGGGCAGTTGCTGTAACGGTCTGCGTGCATGCAGTGCTGCATTGTGCAGCCATCTGCCAATGGTGCTGGCACTAACAGAACGACTCATGGAGGACACCATAGTTTGCGAAATGACTACAACCGTGGCTGTTGGATCAGTCTGGTACAGCAGTAAGGCTCATCCTTGCTTATGTCAAATGCATGGCTGAGTGTGAAACTTGAATCATCTGAATGTCTCAAAATGGCAAAACTAGCTACCAAGTTTCATAAATGTTGGTTGATGCCTTCAGGGTGCAGCTTTTTTTTTTTTGGACAGTGAGTGTATATTTTATGCACTGTGTTAAAACAGGAAACAGAAAGTTGTGATGAATTGAGCTGTTTATGTTTTACACATAAGCAAACAGAATATAACACACAGAGGAGAATAGAACAAGCATCCTGTTACATAGCAGTAACAGCAACAAGGTGATTTTGAACATTAAGCTGCTATTCTCCCACCTGCACTGTACACTTTATATATCTGTACTGTTTACAACCACATACTTACTGATGCTGCTCTACACTTTGCACATGTCCTGTACATGTACTGTACTTTTTGCATACATTGTTGTTGTCTATTTGTCTTTACACTACACTATGTATATATATATATTAGGGCTGCCCTCTAGAAGTCGACGAGTCGAATCATTAGTCGGCGACCCTTTAAGTCGACTGAGACCCTATGGGCTGTAAAAAATTTAATCCACGTGACAACGTGTGCTGGCGGTTCACCGCCAAGGAAGCCGTGAAGCTGAGAAACATGGGTGGAGCGATGTCTCAGAGAAAGTCTGGAGGAGGTTTAGAAGAAGAGAATCAACAAATTAAACCAAATTCTGCTCTTCATTTAGTCAGACATCCAACACTGCTCCAAACGAGTGAGCTGACTTTTATTTTAGACGTAACGGCTGTTTGCGGTGAAGGAAAACGGACTGAAGACGTTTGTTTTATTATAATTCCGTTATTTTAGGACTTAAATTACAGATATGTTTATTTATTTGTCTACAGCTAAGAGTATTTTTATTTAAAGATAAGTACAGTCACTTAATACGCCTGCCGATAAACGAGAGATAATTATTTCAGCGCGGGTAATATAATAAACGGTTTCAGCTCTACCATTCTTCTTTTCATCTATAAATAATTTAAATATGGACTAATCTGGTTTTATATAGCAGGTCATTATTTCTGAGAGATGAAAGACGGAGGGTCCTACTGAAGAAGCTGTTAGAAGTGAAATAAAAAAAAAAACTATAAGCTATAAGCCCTAATGTTTAGCATAAATACGCGCTGCTACCCGGCGCTATATCCTGTAATTAAATTAGGCTCCAGTTCAGATTGATCATCATAAGCCCCGCCTCTTTTAGTTCAGAAATATGTTCCTGTGACTCTGCTGACTTTCTAAATGAGGAGGACATCAGATCTGGACCGTATGCAGACTGATTTACTGAATACTAGATAAAGTACATGGAGAAAAAACGTGATCCAATAGTCGAATCGTCGACCAGGATGGGCGAATCCGATTCGACTGACAAAATTCTGAGTATATATATATATATATATATATATACTCTTCAACTGCACTGGAGAAGGAGCCTGACTGTGTTTCGTTATACTGTACAACCCTGTATTGGTATAATGACAATAAAGTTGAATTGAATTGAACTGAGAGAGTGAACTTAAAGCCAGTGTAGGAGCAATGAAAGTGACAGTTTCTGACTTAAAGCCTAATGTACGTCAATGGATAAATGATCCGGATAAGACATTTCTATTACCAGCAGGGGAAATGAATGAGCACTCTACACCTCGCTCTGTTTGCCTTGGGAAAACTATTGGTGGATCTCTCCGCTGTATTAAAGAGCACGAGGAAAACTGAAGACTCTTAAATACCTTATTGATTCATATGGTCATGTTTAGTTGCTGAGAACAGTCATGAATAATCAGAATAGTCATGAATTAGTGATTTATTTGTTGGGGCTTGCTGTGGTTTACTTTGCCAATCGTCATGTTTTCAGAGTGTCCCCTTTCATTTACTAGCTTAACTGTGTTAGCTTCTTTTTACTGGCAGCGATTATGGAGGCTATGTGCTCAAAGGGCACATATGGCTGTGGTTATTTGTTTTCTTCCTCTCTCTCTCTCACCCTCTATTTCTCCTTCTCTCCCAGTCGCCCACTCACTCTCTCTCTCTCTCTACCTTTCTCTTCCGCCCACTGGGCAGAAAGTCATTGCGCTAATGTTTATTCTGCTTGAGTTATCTTAACTACAAGCAAGCCTTTAGCTGTGGCCCCCGTGGGTGCACACAGCTCTAATAAGGTGCAGATAAATACAGTATAGCTTTCTCGCACACTGGTTATGGTCCATGTTCACTCCTATGAGCCCAGAACTGACAAAACAACTACAGCTGGGATTCCAAGTTTCAGAGAGCAGTTTCTGTTTCCTCCCAAAGTGACTTAAACACAGGCTGAAAATCTATTAGAGCAAAGGATGCGAAGCATGTCGAGGTCAGTGTGGCGTGTGGTGTAAATTATAAGCTTTTACTTTCTAATCCGCCTCCCCACCACCTGAACCACAGCGGCGGAATGAACCGAGCCGCGGCTTCCTAAGGAACAGCGATCGCTCAGCAGTGGGAGGAGATAGAGCGCTAAACCTCAGGCGAGCACCTCAGACAAGCGCTAAACCTCCCACCACAAGCGAGTGCCTCAGGCAAGGCCCTCAGGCTTAGCCAAGGCAGACATCCCATTAAGTGAATTGTCTGGAAAGCCACTGCTGCCCTGCCAGCTCCGAACAGGGTTGCCAACCCTCAAGGATTGGCCTTGAGACACGGAATTGGCCCCCTGGAGTTATAAACCATTCAAACCCTGAGATTTTTAGTGATCTTAATTTCTTCCCAGGAATAAAATCACGGCTAAATACTTTAACATTCGTGTTTCTCATTCGACAAGGCTACAGCTGTAACAGAGCAACAACCTACTAAGTCCCGCAGGTAATGGCTTGTAATGTGGGTGTTCCACCCACTCCGACATGGACGGAAATTCCTTAAAAACTTCCATGCATGGATGAGGCAGGAAAAGGAGAAGCGCAAAAAACTGCAAAAACAGGAAACAGACTTTTGAAATATGTGTTGACGTTCCTCTCAGAACTGTTCACTCCACTGGGGTTTGCGTAAGTTTGGTGGGTGATGCTGAAGTGGGACACTGACCTCAGCCCTCATTTAATGGACCACTGGCTGCTCTGCCCACCATCTCTGAACTCAGCTACAGCCGACAGTGGGATGTCAAAACTGCTTAACAGAGAGCTAACAAAGATTCAGATCCTTTCACTGTGTGTGCCACACATAGCCAGAGAGACTGGGGGTGCTCCAGTATCTCCAGTATCTGTCCGCCGCATGGCAGTTGTGCTGTTCAGGTGTGGTTTCCACTCCATTTATAAGCAGTACACGTACAAGCATCCAGCGTATGTCCCATTTGCTGCCGAAATGTTCCGTCTCAGTTAATGAAGTCAGGTCTTCTCGTAAACTGCGTGCATGTAACTATTGAGAGGCTCAACATGACGCCCACAGATCTAAAAGATAGAGCAGGTTTATTTGGAGAGAGCGATAAGCAAGATAACAAACAGGGTAGTGATACCAAAGCAAACATATCAGAGACGGGAGAGACGAAGCCAGAGTCAAAACGGGAAGGTTGTTTGTGATGGATAAATGACATGTGATGCTGACATCATATGGAGGTGCATTATGGGACATGGAGTTTGCGGGGTTGGAAGCAGAAGGAAAACCTGGAAGCCTGACAATGCAGGGAACTTCACCAAGAATGCTAACGCTGAAATGTACTTCCTGAATCCACAAGTCCTCATTTGTTCTCACTACGAACAGCTGCTAAATTGTCTTAGTGACATTTTTACCATAATTGGAAATATGCAAGAATGTACACAAGATCTGGTTTAAATGCATATGATTTAAATGGGTTTGCCCAGAAATGCAGAAAAGAGCCCAACTCCACTGCATGTTGTAACATATTCAGGAATTAGCAAAAAACTATAGTTGTTGGGAACGTCGATCAGTTTGTACGTTGTGCTGTTTTACAAGGAAATGCAGTATCTCCTTCAATGTTAGCAATAACAGCTGTTTACCTGCCAGCCTAGAGGAAACATTGCATGTCAGAGCATTTCCTGTGGTGGAATACAGCACCAATGTTAACTTTTGATTGCTAAAGGTGGATTTGTGGGGTAAGCGGCCAGCGGCCATCATTATAATGCGCGCTTGCCAAGAGTTTAAGCCTTCTTTGCATTTACTACCGTTTCATTGGCTACCCGTCCTTAGATGAGCTAACCAGGAGCAGCACCTTCAACATGTATTGAACTGAAGGCAGACAAAGTGCTACACCAGTACTCGTGGCCGAGTGGTTAAGGCGTTGAACTTGAAATCCATTGGGGTCTCCCCACACAGGTTCGAACCCTGCCGACTACGTAGAGTTTGCCGCCTGACAAGTTGGCACTGGTGACAGGCTGCCTGAACAAAAGTTGGTTAGTTAAGTGCAAGTGTTGTGGTTGGTGTAGCTCAACGGATAACACCACATGTGGGAGGCTGGAGTTCGAATCGCAGTCTGGGCGACTTCTGCTGTGCTACACTAATAAGGGTCCTTGGGCAAGACTCCTAACACTACATTGGCCCACCTGTAATATGATTAACCTTGTAAGTTGCTCTGGATAAGAGCGTCAGCTAAACGCTTTAAACGTACACTGACTATTCCCACTATTAAAGCACAAAGTGGAATTTTGAGAGAGAACAGGCAGGGGCTAGCTGGTTAGCATGCAATGGGATACAAAGATTTCTTTAGGTTCTTGATAATATGTTATATGTTAAATATATGAAGTGTATAGATGGAAACATCCATTAACTGACTGGTTAGCCAATCATTGGCTAACGTGTTTACTTGCAGGTACAACTGCCATTCTCCACTGCTCAAAACTCCCTCAAAGACCACCCTGTGTGGTGGAAGAGCCAAATCAACATATTTAACGTCAGATTAACAACTATGTAGGCTCTATAGTAGCAGTAAAACCACATGCCAAAAAAGATGGAAGAATTAAAAGGATTGCTGTCAGACCTAGCAACCTGAGCTCCGAACCTACTGCAGGCCATACGACCATTAGATTCCCATTAGACACGGCGGAAACACTTGCCGTAATTATGCTCCACTTTGCTGCTCCGCTATGGATTCCCCTCTGGAGTCACAATGAACAGACACTAATTAATGAAAGCTAGCAAGAGTGCACAGCTGTCGAAAGGCTAGCTCGCTAATTAGCCCGTACTCGTGCTCCATTTCAGCTGTCTTGTTTTTTACAGCCTCAAATAGCAACCCGATGTGCACGTTGTGTGTAAACACTCATTAATCAATGAACATAAATCAGCATCAACATTAGCTGCAGAATGGAGCAATCAGTGGTAGTGAGGGGTTACGGGTGAAGGGTTAAATGGCCTGATCTGCTTTCTGATACAGCCTGTTGAGGTCCAAGCCATGATTGGGTTAAATGACCTTGTTGACCCCAGCACTACCTCTAGATTCCTTATTCCTGATCTCATGAACCAAAGGAAAATATACAGTAGGCCTCTGGTGTCCAGACGGGATGGTGCTAAGGCACATAATGGCAATTAACACTGACTGTGAGTGTTGATTATATTTTGGAAGGAAGACTCAGCATTAGTCATTTACTAGGCGGCCAAGTAACATGATACTCGTTGACGATAGTCTACAAAGCTGAAGCAGAGGAAACAATTAGCCAACTCACTGGGGCTAACTGCCTTAGCTTGAAGGCCGCTAGCATGCTAATTCGAATTTGTTCGAATGCAGGCTTCCTTGTACGTCTTCTGCGGCTATTGGAAATTAGCACTACACTCTCAGGCAGCTCCCAGAAAAGTTCATCGACGGTCTTCCTAATGGACAACAGGTGTTTCTCATCTAAAACATGTGCACTTGAAAAAAACAGGCATTGCATTTATTGTCAGGAAATGGGAAACAAATAGCTTCTTAAAATGGCTTAATGATAGTCGTGCTTCAAGGTATTTCTGGACATTTAAGGTAATTAAAAGTCTCCAATCATTTTTATTTGTGCAGTTAAGGCAATTTGTGCTTCTTGGATCATCAAAGGCAGAATGAAAGAGTGCACGGTAACCTCATAGTAATGCTGTGATGCTGAAGCAGGTGCTATCCTGTAGTTGAGTATGGGGAGTGAAAGGCAGGCTCCTCTGAGAACAGAGCTCATGGGCCTTTAAAGGCATGCTCTGGCATGCAACCTAATTGGCCGTTCTGTATAGTATCGCATGGTGGATTAATATGGACGGTCATTTCAACCGTAGTAAATAAAGTTTCCCTGTTTGTAGAAAACAACAGTTAATTGGTTCCTGTATTAATTGTATGCTGGAAAAGCACCTTTAACGGGAAAAGTACCCCCATAGCATTTTAGACATGCAGTTATTTAACTGGTGGATCAGCTTCAGAACCCCCCCACCCTCCAAGGTGATGGAATTTATAGCTCTGGATGATCAGACGTTCTTTGTTGTGGAGGGTTTTGGGTTTTCTAATGTAACCCTACCAGAGATACACAACTTATATTGTGCAGTGACTCAAATTCTTAAGCTCATTGACCATTATATGACTTCCCTTAGCCTTACCACAGGCATTCGGACATCTGATGTGAGTCCTAAGTATTGTCAGCGCTGTGTTACAGGGGGTAGACAACAATTCTCAAGGTCACCGTACACCTGGGCTTCATTGTACAGGGTCATGTTAGTGCTGCACGACTCCAGGTTTACTGGAATGGACCCCGACTCTTGACTCCTGCTGATGGAGTCAATGGAATCGACTCCTCGACCCTACTTCATTTTAACCCATCCAGCTTCAGAGCCAATGATAATGAAGAGGCTAAGGTGGCTTAAGTGATGTAGCAGTTATAGAGTGTGTCTCCAAGCATAAAGGGAATGAAGAGCTGTGCTGCAGAATGTATAGGAGCGTAGCATCATGTAGCAGAGTGCCTCAGCTGAATGCCAGCAGGGAGTGCCGATAAAACCTAGGTTCTAGCTCATTTTCGAACTCTTCTCATGTAGATCAAATGTGGCCCTTGATTTCTGTTTCCAGTCCTGGATTTTATAATACATTGTTGACTGATAGTTGATTGAACTGTAAATGCAACTGATTGTTTGCCTAGAGCCATACTCACCCACGGTTAGGGTTAGATACAAAGGTTAGGGTTAGGGAAAGATACAAGCTGAAAACGGCTTGGCTAGTCACATAAACCGAGCTAACAGACCATTAGCACTTGCCTGTTTACCCTACAAGACTGGCTGCCTATCTCTGTGTACATTCATACTACAGTACATGCGATTGAGTGTGACGTTCTGTGTTTCGGTATGTTCTTAATTTAATGTAGTAGTGGCAGAATACAGTGTGGTGTGCTGTGGCGTACTGCAGTAATGAACTGTGCTTGGGGAGCGGGGTGTGCTGATGCAGCATGTAGGCACCAGGATTCCACACACGGATATGCTTGTCGTCTCCACCAAGACAAAAGCAAGACGATCACTGAAGATGACCCGCTGCCATTCTGAGTCAGTCCTTGACAGTCTGGCACGAGCCCATTACAGTCTTTGGTGATGTTGACGTGGTGTTAAGGGCAGTTGTCGTAACGGTCTGCACACACATATTCCTGAGTCATGCAGCCATCTGCCAATGGTGCTGGCACTAGCAGGGTAACTCATAGAGGGCATCACTGCTCAATGCATATCCGCCATCATGGCTGTTGGGTCAGTCAGGTACAGCGATAAGGCCCGTCCTTGCTTATGTCACATGCTTGGCTGAGCATGAAACTTGAATCCTTTGAATGTCTCACAATGTCAAACCAACCCACCAAGTTTCATTCCAGTTGATCTATTCAGGGCGCAACTACTTGTGCAACTATTCTTTTGATGATGAGTCTATATGTTTTTTTATTTTGTCATAAGTGAGTTTTATTTTTTATTTTTTTAATAAAACTGCTCATAAATGATTGTTGTAGATGACTGGACTGTACAATCCAGATGTGGCAGGTAGAACTTAGGCTAAAGATCTCCAGTAACCGTTTGAGGGTCCAGGATAGTGTCTGCAGACGTCTCCAGGAAACAGCATCCAACATTCCCGACATACTGCGGTGGAGCTGCTGGCCTGGCATTCATCGTGCAGGTGGAGGCCTAACATTCCTCCCCAGACAGACAACCTCCTCTGGTGGGGCATACTGTCCTGATGCTTGTCCCATACTGCCAGGTGGCATCCATACTCTTCTCACAGCAACTTCAATACCATGCCTCATGATCTCCCGTTGCAGGCCATCACCTCTCTTCAATCTCCTGCAGTGATCCGTCATCTACTTTAGCGACTCATCCTGACCGAGCAAGCATGAGCGCCTGGTTGAATGAGCACCACAGAACATAAACCTTGACATCTGGTAACAGTAACGTAGCGTGGGCTCACACAGACATAAAACATGATTCGATAGTAAGACCTCCCAATTTTACCATCATCAAATTTCCTCTGATTGACAGCTGCTTCAATTCCTTCACTGATATTTTGAAAGGCCTTTTTTTGCCTGCCTCGGTCAACATGCTAAAAGCAATCAGACTAACCATCACTCAAAATAGCAAAGGAAATAAGATAATAGGAACTGAACGTCGACTGGTTAACGTGACGAGTGGCACGTCTCACGCAGCTTTCAGCCTGGAGCTAAAGCAGGCTAATTGAGCTAAGCTAAATTCCCCCCCCGTCACGTGTAGGCTTACATATCTTTGATTTGATGGAGACAAACAACTTTATCATGTCTGCAATCATCAGTGCAGACGATGAATATCTGTTTAACCAACCTGAACAGACCAAAACTGAGCAAAACTGAGACCAACGCTGTTTAATAAAATAACAACATCACACTGTATATGCACTAAGGAGATGTTAGCAACTGAATTGGTGCACCCAGAAGGAATCAATCAACAGGAATGAAACTTGGTGGGTAGGTTTGACATCGTGAGACATGCGAATGATGTAAGTTTTACGCTTGA
The DNA here is from genome assembly GCA_024036415.1 of Prochilodus magdalenae. Taxonomy (NCBI): domain Eukaryota; kingdom Metazoa; phylum Chordata; class Actinopteri; order Characiformes; family Prochilodontidae; genus Prochilodus; species Prochilodus magdalenae. The sequence goes on along the minus strand of JAMWET010007397.1, from coordinate 342,901 downwards.
CCGCACATGTGATGTAAGCAAAGATGCTCCTTATCACCTTATCACTGCACCTGAATCTCCCAACAGCCACGATTGTGGACATTCAGCAAGCAGTGATGTCCTCCATAATAGCACTATTTTCATAACTACATGCATGCAGACCATTATGACGACGGCCCTTAACACCACGCCAACATTGCTAAAGATTTACCATGGTGTCGTGCCAGACTGTCATGGTGTGACTCAGAATGGCAGCGGGTCATCTTCATTGACGAGTCCTGCTTTTGTCTTTTTGGAGACGACCAACAAATCTGAGTCAGCATCAAAAATGTGGTCAGCACCAAGATGAGCCGTTTGTTGTCATGTGTCACATGTCCAGATAAACCGGTGTCACTCCACCTCCACCCTTGCCACATGATCGGCGGTAAACTGTGTGAGAAGATCCAAACTGGATGGGATGGATTATCACAGGACACCATTAGGAACCTCTGCAACTCTATGATGAGACGTCTGGCATGTTGGGTTAGCAAACATGGCTGCCCAACGCCATACTGAGGGGGCACTACTTCTGTATGTGTAGCTTAATAAATATTACCCATATCAGTCTGAATGTATCATCAGTTATAGGTTCTGGTCAACTTTATCCTCCTTCCCAACAGCACTGCAGTCCTACACTTCCTTCTGGGTGAAGCTTTTGGTGATGAGTGTTTCAGTAGGGGAGCAGTTCAATCATTTTCATCAACAAACCATTACTTGACTGGGTACACACAGACTTTTGCCCACCTCTGTATACTACCAACTATATACTTAGACAGCAGTGCAGTATTCGAAATACAGCTGAGACGATGCGCAATCCAGCCACATGCACTCCTCCACTACACCTCCCTGTAACATGAATGTTGTATGATCATCATTCATAACTTTATGAAGCCTTCCGTTCCACTAGCGTATTAATCGAGAGGTCAGGTATGTACAGCGCTTGCAGTTTTGACCTTTGCACTCAGTTACACTTACGGACATATGCCATGGTGTGTGTTTGGGACTAATTTAAGTGTTGTGTCAGTCACATGTCTCAGCTGTCCATGCTGTTTCCACATCCGTCACTCACATGCTCTTCCAGTGGCAGCAGAGTGGAGAGGTTCCTGCGCTACAGGGGTGCTGGCACTAGACCTTCACCTCTGTCACTCAGCCACTGTAACTGGACCGGCTATCTAAGCCTCCTTTCCCAGGGTGGTGATTCCACTCATCCACGGCAGCCTTCGCAGAGCTCAGCCTTTTCTGCACGTTACTTACACCTGGCTGAGCCGCCTTACCATGAAATCTGAAACAGAGAGGATCTAATAGACCACATTTTCCCCCAAAGCCCTTTTTTCCATTCCTGTCTGTTTCTGTAACTTGAAAAACATGTAGCCACTTCCTGATTTGGAGAACGCAATGCTGTAAACCACTGCTGCGACCTGTTAACCCACTGAATCGCAACCTTTATACAGCACGCTTAAAAACCATATATGGACAGTTTCTGTTTCACAGGGCAACGGTGCTGTATCTAATTCCACACCGCAGCTTTAAAATATGCTTCTTTTGATTATTATATCTGTTTTGTTTATGAATTACAGGCTGGGCAAATTACCCTTAACCCATTTTCTTCAAACTCAGAGCAAATCAAGAGGTAGGCTCGCCTTGGTGGGTAGGTATATATATAATATACATATATATATATATATATAACTTGGTGGGTAGGTATATATAATATATATATATGTATATATATATATATATATATATATATATATATATATATATATATATAAATAACTTAGTGGGTAGGTATATATAATATGTATATATATAACTTAGTGGGTAGGTATATATAATATATAAATATATATAACTTGGTGGGTAGGTATATATAATATATATAACTTGGTGGGTAGGTATATATATATATATATATATATATATATATATATATATAGATATATATATATATATATATATATATATATAACTTGGTGGATAGGTATATATAATATATATATATATAACTTGGTGGGTAGGTATATATAATATAAATATATATATATATAATATATATGTTATATATAACTTGTGTTATATATATATAATATATATATATATATATATATATATATATATAGGTATATAATATATATATATATAACTTGGTGGGTAGGTATTTATAATATATATATATATATAACTTGGTGGGTAGGTATATATAATATATATGTATATAACTTGGTGGGTAGGTATATATAATATATATATATATAACTTGGTGGGTAGGTATATATAATATATATGTATATAACTTGGTGGGTAGGTATATATAATATATATGTATAAAACTTGGTGGGTAGGTATATATAATATATATATATATATAACTTGGTGGGTAGGTATATATAATATATATGTATAAAACTTGGTGGGTAGGTATATATAATATATATGTATATAACTTGGTGGGTAGGTATATATATATATATATAAATATATATATATATATATATATATATATATATATATATATATATATATATATATATATAATATATATATATATATAACTTGGTGGGTAGGTATATATAATATATATGTATAAAACTTGGTGGGTAGGTACCTCACTGACCCAACAGCCACAAAAGCAGACCATTGGTAGACAGCTGTGTGACGTAGGACACAGACTATTACAACAACCGCCCTTAACACCACCACCTTGTATCTACACTTACTGTCAGTTCTATCAGCTCCAGGTACCCTACAGGAGCACTTTGTAGTTCTGCAGTTAGAGACTGTAGTCCATCTGTTTCTCTACATACTTTGTTAGCCATTGTCACCCTGTTCTTCCAAGGTCAGGACCCCAACAGACCAGGCATTAATCGGCCGTGACTCTGATGT